>VZTG01008578.1:346382-359698 GCA_013397845.1 Melanocharis versteri | reverse complement strand
GGGGGGACGCGGGGCGGGGCGGAGCCCCGCACCGCGCCCCCCCCGCCTCCGCCGTCGACCCCGGCGCCTCGCGCGCCGATGGTACCGCCCGCGTGTGGGCTGCCTCAGAAATAAAACCTGAAATAAAGCGGAATTAAGAGATTTGCCGTTATTAACTAATAAAAGTTGATTTCCAGGCCTCGATCTGAAAGTTATAACGAGATTTCCCGCTTTCGCCGGCATTTCTGCTCATCTCATTAGCGGACAGACGTGGCAGGCAGTGTCAAGTGGAGGTGGTAGATGTTTGCGGTGTTAATACATATTAATATGTTATTAATATAGCAATATACGGTATAAATAAATACTGTATAGTGCTATATGTAATCATATGTAATATATAGTATATGATAATATCTATGGTAATGTATAGCATATAATAACATAATACATCACACTTAATACGTAACATGCAATACACACTTAATATTAATATAGTAAGTATTGTATATTAATAGTAATATATTGATGTAATTACACGTCCGTATTCTGCTATTATAATATTAATATATTATAATATTTTATGTATATTAGTATCTGGTTTATTATAATATTGATATAATATTTTATATATCTAGTAGTATCTGGTTAAAACCAAAAGGCATTATATCAAGAGATTAAGACATACTAAACAGGCACAGATTTTACATGTCCTTCAAAACACCATTTGATTGCTCACAGTTTATATCTCTAAGTCATCAGAATATTTTGGCACCTGTTATAAAATAAACTTCGTGCTCAGCAAGGATGTTATTTCCAATATTTGCTTTGCCTGCTCCAAGAAGCTTGAAATAATTGCTTTAAAAATTGATTTAATTACATTTGTTCAGTTCTTGAATGCGCATTGCTCATAAATTCAAGACTCAATGCCAACTGGTTTGGAAAACTCCATAGTTTAGTTTCTTCAAATAAACTAAATTTTTTTCGTTTCATGGATTGTTCTTCATTACATTTTCCTGCAGTCCCACAGTTTCCTGTGCTCTGTTTTTGGGAGTTTTTCAAGGAAACCCGCCCTGCAGTGGCTCTGAGGGGGATTGGAGCAGCTCACCCCCCTCTTGAGGTATGAATAATCACCATAAATTATACCCTAAGAACCGAAAACATTCTTTTCTCAAAGCCTTTTAGGGATGAATCAAATGGCACCGAGCAACACCTAATTAAAACTCGGCGTGGACATGCCGATGTTTCCAGGAAAAGCCAGGATGCCCCGCCACACGCTCCGAGGCCGCGTTGCATCGCGCACGCATTTTATGAACAAAACACAGAGGATTCCCGCTCGGATCCCTGACGTGCTCTTGCCAGATGGCACCAGCAGCTTTACGGGAGGGGATTTGCTCACGGAAATGGACTGCCTGTCTCCAAGGGTTGGGATTTGCAGCTCCAAGGGAAGCCAGAGCATCTGCCTTTTGTCACTTGCGAGAGGGCTGTGCACGTCCAGCTCCCTGTACTGCTGATGTACGCTCAGTATTCCATAATTTTCCAAGTGCAGACGTGGCACGAAAGGTTTGGGGTGACACTTTGAATTAAACACAGGCAGATAGGGTCCGGACAAGGCGAAATGGAATCCCACTGCCAGAGGGCAGGGATGGATGGGATATTGGGAAGGAATTGTTCCCTGGGAGGGTGGGCAGGCCCTGGCACAGGGTGCCCAGAGAAGCTGTGGCTGCCCCTGGATCCCTGGCAGTGCCCAAGGCCAGGCTGGAGCACCCTGGGATTGTGGAAGGTGTCCCAGCCATGGCAGGGGTGGCACTGGATGATCTTTAAGGTCTCTTCCAACCCAAACCACTCCAGGATTCTCTGAGGAAAACAGATTCGAAGTATTTAACGCGAACAGGGAAATCCATCACCACATGAACACAATTACCAGAGCTATGCATTCTGTGTAGCAGGAAGCAGGAATTGCAGCCTGCAGGAAGCTCCAGCTCCTCTCTGGAGTGTCACACTGCGTGCCTGCACGTTGCTGTTTGCATTAAAGCGGCCCCACAATCAGCCAGATGGGTCAAAAGTCCAAATGACAACGTTGCCCATGAGTATAATTCACAGTTTTCAAGCACTTCTGGCCACAAGATAACATTTCCATTACTGACGTTAAAAAAGGGGGTTTAAAATATTCAAACTAAAAAGGGAGCCTTTACACCAAGGGAGGACCCTAGTGCTGTCCCCACACGAGCATTGTTGGTCATGCAAAGGACCAGGACAGGACAGAGGTCACCTGTGTTGGGGCCTAATTTGAAAAACAACTCACTAATCGACACATTCAAATTGGTAAGTTTTCCTCAGTGGCCTTGCAGGAACCCCAGCCCACACTGGATCAGGACACAGATCACGCTGCAGCCGGCCCAGGGAAGGACGGATGGCAAGGTCTGCCCTCATCGGGCACTAGCAGACGGTGAGAGAGTGATTAAAAAACACACAGACGTCTTCCAGGAGCTGCCACCAAAAGCTGGGCTGGTTCCTCCTGTCCTCCTGCACGACAGACGCGTGTGTTCTCCTTTCCCACCGGAGCAAACCAGCATTTCCAGCGGCCAGAGGAGCAGATTCCCAGCGCTATTTCTGGCTGGGACACGCAGCGCTCCGTGGCCTGTGGATATCCCACCTCAGGAGCTGCTCCCGAGCTGCTGCCCAAAAGAGGCCTGGAGAGCCTTCGGACACGCTACACTCCTCTGCTATTCCCAAGCTTTGCCAGCAGCTGTCAGCTGCCTGCTTAATAAGCAGGAATAGGAAATGCAGTGAGTTCACAGCAGGGGGAAAAGCATTCAGCTGGGCCCTTGCTCCATTCCAAAACCACGGTTTTCCTAATTTTTAACTTTATAAGTCTGATTTGCGGGGTTTTCAGTTGTTTCGCTGTCAGCATAGACAGCATATGGACAAGGAGGATGTTGCTTGGAGGTTTTTTATAGATTAATCTTTCCCTAGGTTGGACTCGATGATCTTGAATGTCTTTTCCAACTTCAATGGTTCTGTGATTCTAGGCCACAGGAAATACAGGGACTGCTTCCAAGTAAAGTCAAGTATGGCCATGACTTGTAAGTATGAAAAAGTTCACACACATTGCAGAGAAATGTAACAACTTCTCAGCTTGCATCCACACGTGGATCCCTTCCGAGCAGAACTCCTGGAATTAACCAGCACTGCCCAGCTGGACAGCAGGAATGACCAGGAGAAGGCAGAGCTCACGAGGAGATGCACAATCTGCAATGCACTTCTTTATCCTCCCACATATTCTGCTCATTTCGGCACGGCACTAGTAGTTTGGTTTTTTTTATTTTAAATATGGCAGAAAACGCAGCAGTTTCCTTATGAGGAGGGCTGTAAACATGTGAATAACAGCAGTATTTCTACCCTAAGTACGTGCAGTGAAAAACGCCCTCCCCCAGCATTGCTCTGTGCCTTAAAATGTGCACAGACAAGCAAAGCAAATCATGCAGACACAGAACTTGGCTTGTAAATTAAGGCAGACTAATTGAGCTCTGCCTGAACTTTCTTCCCCTGAATCCTAAACAACCTGCCGAGCAAGTGTTCTTCCTCGGAGCAGCCAAGGTAAGAGGTATTTTTAGTTTGGAAAAGCAGCACTGGAGCTGTACAAAGCAGAAGGTCGGGTACACCAAACACTCCTTCTGTCGCTGCTATTTCTGTGTGCTGGGCTGGTTCCTATGAGCTGTGCTCCAGCCACCCCTTCCCCGGCTCCCAAAGCCAGGAGGGGCTGGGGGATGGAATCATAGAATCGCAGGATGGGTTGGGTTGCAAAGACCTAAAACTCATTCCATTCCACCCCCATGCCACGGGCAAGGACACCTTCCAAAACGCCAAGGTTGCTCCAACCTGGCCTTGAACACTTCCAGCGATGGGCACACAGGAGCCTCCGTGGCTGCAGCCATCAAACACCTCCCTCGGAAACTGCCCTGGAGGAGAGAGGCTTTGCCTTCCTAATCTGAACAGGTTAGGAATCTTTTCTGGGGAAGAGGAGAAAACTATGTTTCCCCTCCTAAGAATCTCAGGAGAACTCAGGCACACTGGGATCTGGTGCTGTGGGACCGAGGGGAGCCTCCACATCCCAGCACCCGCCTCTGCTGGGCTCAGCTCCCGGCGGGCACCGAGCCCTCCCGCCCGAGCCCCTCCGGCTGCCACCTCCAGCACCCACACCAGCTCTTCCCAGGGTCATTACTGGGGGAAATTAGGGGTGAAAAATTAGGAGGCGTCTCCACGAAACAGCCGAGGGCCAAGCGCAGCAGCGCTGGGAGGGCTGGGACGTGCCCAGGTGGAACCCGCCGGGCAGGCTGGTAACTGTCTGAGCAGAGATCTGCTCCTCCCTGCCAGCGCAAAAAGCCTCTGCTTCCACGGGCAGCTCCCGCCTCGCTGCCGCTGGCACGGCCGCACGGCCACGGGAATGCACCGGCACCTGGAGCAGGGCCCGCTCTGCCTGGAAAAGCAGAGATGCCGTGTTTTCCCCCCTGCGTCGCCTGATTTCAGGCTGGCCGCGCTGGTGTCGCAGCCCCGTGGGCGGCAGGAAAAGGAACACGTTAAACCGCGGCTGCAGCCGAGCGTGGGGCAGCCCACGGCTGCGTGTTCGGTGCTGGGAGTTGTGCTTCCCCCCGCTCCTTCCCCGCTGCCCGTCCTGGAGCAGCTCAGCCTCCTGCTGACCCTCACCCACAGCCACGGGCCTTGGTGCGGAGGGAATCGGGTCCCTGAGAGGGATACAGGGATGCCAGTGGTGACCGGGATTCTGCTGCACATGGAATGTGCGCGGGGGCTCCGGTGCCTGCAACAGCCATCTCACAGCAGGCTGACTCACTGCCCTGTATCCTGAACAGACAGACAGCCAAAATCTGGGCTGGCACCGTCCCTGGGGCACTGAAAACCTCTGGGGTACAAGCGTCGATGTGCCCCACGGTGACACTGCCACCAAGGCTGTCCAGGCGACCCTCGCGCAGTCACGGTCCCACTGGGGGAGCGATGGTGGGGACGGAGCTGTGCTCGGCTCTGTTGCCTCCAGGCCCTGCCAGCGCCAAGCCTGGCTCGTTCTCTCCGTGCCGAAAACCAGCCCGTCCTGTTTGTGCACCCAGCGCCGAGCGGGTCGGGCCGCGGGGCGTGGAGCGCGGCCGAGGGAGCCGGGCCGGGCTGCTGAGCCGGCAGCTCCGCTGGATCTGCGGGAATTGCTGCGCAGCCGGAGCAGGCGAGAGAGCTCTGAGTCACCCCACACCAACCCTGCCCGGCGTGGGGCTGCGGAGGGGCAATGCCCACCTTCATCATCCTCATCCTGCCTGTTCACCCCCACCGACCTCAGCCTGCTCCTCCAGCAGCTGCATGCAGCACAGAGTTCATCCGCCACACAAATAAAAACGGCCTCTCTGTTTTATGGAGCACAACGCAGGGCAGGAACGAGTGCGGGTTTATTTTAGGGCGCGGCCAAGGCAGGGCTGAGTTAAGGAAGACACAGTTTTCCACCTGGCAGCTGCAGGAGAGCCAGGAGCAGGGGCTTGGCCGAGCTCTTCGCTGCACCGGCTGAACCCTGAGCCTCGTGGCACCGGGATAACCTCTCCTGGAGCAGGGATCAGCGCAACCCATCCCAGGCCCTCTGGCACCCAAAGCCCTTCTCACACAAGGGACCTGTCCCAAACACGACCCAGCCCCGGTGCTTGGTTTTTCTCGTCCCTGCAGATGCATTTGACGAAAAACCGATCTGAGCCAAGCCCTCTGTGCCAGCAGCCCAGCCTGGGAGCAGCCAGCCACTGCTGTTTGCACATGGGGCAGGGCCCCCAGCTCTCCTCATCCAGCCTGATCCTCCTGCCTGTTTGGGTTCTGGGAGGAGCCCAGCCCTGCAGGACCCCCGGGGAAGTGGGGAGATACCCTTGAGGCGTGTGCAGCACACGGAGTGACCCCGTCATCAGCTCCCCAGCACTCAGACGAGCGCTTCTTTGGCTGCTGTGCTTGGTTTAAGCAAGCCTGGGGCAAACTCCAGGATCTCGGTGGGATCCTGGGCAGAGCAGGACGTGCAGGAGCAGCAGCTCCCGTGCAGAAACCTCGCGTGTTCCGGGCGCGGGGGTGACACCGCCTCTGCCACCAGCGTGGTGCCAGGTTCGGGCCATGAGCCGGACCCATTCCTGCCGGTGCCATCAGTCATGGACCAGGCTGGTATTCCCTGGTATATCCAGGCTGATATTCCCAGGAGCTGAGCAGGGCACCGGCTCAGCCCTGGTGCTGTTCCCGGGAGCCCTCGGACCACGCGTGCCCGGCCAGAGCTGCTGCGGGAGCAGCTGGCCTGGGTAGGGAAATACGGGAGCAGGCAGATCAAACACGCCGAAAGGAGGTCACGGAACTGCCTCTGCTGCTGCTCGGCGAGGCACCTACTCATTAGGGTGATTACAGGCACCCAGCTCTGCTAACGAGCGGCGTGGGCCGCCCGAGCCGCACGTCTCGAACAAGCCCCGGGGCTGTTGTTGCACGTTCGGCTCGGCTGCGGCTCGAGTGGCAGCTCGGGAGGTGTCCCCACCGCTCCAGCCCGCCCCAGTCCCCTGTCCTCCCAAGGGGACCCCGGGTGCCGGGACCCCAAATCCTGGTGGGTGCAGCGCAACCCGGGCAGGCTCGCTGTGCAGCTTTGGGGCGTACAGCGAGCTTGGGGCGCTCCCTCAGCCCGGAGCTGATGTACAGCCGCGAATATCGAGGTGCAGAGACCAACCTTTCCCGTGGATGTCGAGGAGGGGTGGAGGGGCTGGGCCTCAGGGCAGCGCGCAGGAGGCGGCCCGCAGGCTGCGCATCCGGGGGCTGGCTCTCCATCGCGCACGGTCCTCAAGGCATCGGCCTCAAATTGCCTAAGGCTCGGGATGTGCTGGGGAGAGCTCCTGCCCGGGAAGTGAACCTTTGCCTGGCCACTCATCCCACCTGGATCCCACCCATCCCACCTGGATCCCATCTGGATCCCACCCGGATCCCATCTGGATCCCACCCATCCCAACTGGATCCCACCCATCCCACCTGGATCCCACCTAGATCCCACCTGGATCCTGCCTTCCTCTTGGGCTGCAGGCTGAGCATTCATTTGTCATTTGTCCCCGTGCCTGCAGCCCAGGACCTGCAGCAAGACCCCCAACTCCTTCCCCATGCTGAGGATTCAACCCTGGGTGCTTCACCCTCTGCCTTGTGTCGCTCGTGGGCTGTCCCAGCGCGGATGTCCCACAGGGTCCCCGTGGCTGCTGCCTTAGATAAGGACACAGACGAGCAGGGAGCTGCAGGACCGACAGCTCTGATAAGGCACCACAGGGAGGGCAGTCCCCATGCCCATCCTGTCCGTGGGACCCGTCCTGATTGTGGTCAAGGTCATTGGATCACAGAATGGTTTGGGCTGGAAGGGACTTTAAAGATCATCTCGGTCCAACTAATTCTAATTCTAATTATATGCATATGGGGAAAAAGGGTGTATTTTCTTAAGATAAATAAATCACCCTTGTTACAGGTTCATGTTGAAGGATTGGCCTGGCAGGGGCTGCTCCAGGAAGCGAGGGCAGGTCCTCATCCCCCCGTGGCAGGTGGGAAGCAGTGTCACCCACATCCCAGTGTCACCCACATCCCGGTGACACGGTGGCACCCAGGGATGCTGGGATCCCCCGGCCCTGCTCCTGCCCCACGGGACATTGCTGCTCCGTGAGGCCAGGCAGGAAGCAGCTCCCTGCAGGTGCCCTGCAGCACGTGCTGCTGCATTTTTCTGCTTGTTTCATCACCTCTAATTCCTCCTAAAGAGCTTCTGGGCTTGGGGCACGAACCCCACGTTCCCTCAGGGCTCCCCCGCTCTCTGCACCGCTGGACAGGTTTGGTGTGGAGATGCCGTCAGGATGGGATGTCCTGAGCTCCATCCCACCCTGCTCCCACCGCTCCTGCCGCTGCCTCCGTCCTCCGTGGGATGGTTTCCCACCCTTTCTCCTCTGGTCTTGCAGCCCAGGTTGTTCCCTGGGGTGTTGGTGGCCCCCAGCCTGCAGCCCCACGGTGGAGCAGGGGGTCAGCACAAACAGACCCCAGTCCCACTGCTGCCACCAGGCTGTCCATGTCAGGATCCCGTGAATAAAGGCTGGACTCACCGTTCTCTGTTACCTTACCGCGAAACTTCTTTTAAAATAAAGAAAACCAAACGCGTTTTTCCTGCCGTGCGTCCCGGCTGAGCTCCCGGGTGCTGTCCCCGCTGCGGCCGCCAGAGGGCACCGGAGCGACAGCGGCAGCGTCCCCTCCGTGTCCCAATCCCCGTCCCTGTCCCCTTCCCTGTCCCTGTTCCTGTCCCTGTACCCATCCCTGTCCCTGACCCTATCCCCATCCCTGTCCCCGTCCCCATCCCCATCCCCGTCCCCGTCTCTGTCCGTGCAGGGGCCGAACCCGGGCCACGATGCTCCAAACGCATCCAGCCTGGCCTTGGGCACTGCCAGGGATCCAGGGGCAGCCACAGCTTCTCTGGGCACCCTGTGCCAGGGCCTCACCACCCTCGCAGGGAACAATTCCTGCCCAATATCCCATCCGTCCCTGCCCTCTGGCAGTGGGAAGCCATTCCCTGTGTCCTGTCCCTCCATCCTTTGTCCCCAGTCCCTCTCCAGCTCTCCTGGAGCCCCTTTAGGCCCTGCAAGGGGCTCTGAGCTCTCCCTGGAGCCTTCTCCTCTCCAGGTGAGCACCCCCAGCTCTCCCAGCCTGGCTCCAGAGCAGAGGGGCTCTGGCCCTGCAGCAGCTCCGGGGACTCCTCTGGGCTCTCTCCAGCAGCTCCACATCCTCCCGATGTTGGACCCTCGGGCTGGAGGCAGCTCTGCAATGGGGTCTCATAAGCATTATATACATTTTATATTATATTTTTAAATTTATATTTTTTAATCTGCTCTCAAATAAACACCCCGGGTTCACTATCTCCACTGCAGTGACCATCAAACTCAGGGCTTTGCTCCAAGGTCCTTCCCTTTGCTTTCCAAATGCTCTTCCCACTCCATGCACTTATAGGAGACAAAATGAATTCAGATTAATGATTTAACGTCCCCCCTGAGCTCCCTGCTGCCCACAGGAGCACCAGGAAAGGTAACTGTGCCTGGAGGCTGAACCACCCCAGTTCCCTGATTCCCTGTGCATGACTGGGGGCTGGTTTGGGGAGGGTCCAGCCCTCCTTCTGCTCACACCGGAGCTCTCCTGCACGGTCAGGGAGAGCAAAGTGCTTGGAAAACAGGGAACGTCCTTGTGGGAGGCAGGATGGGGACTGGCGGCTGCTGGGCGGCTCCAGCACGGCACAGGAAGATGAATCCTTGTGGTGCAGGACAGTGCTCCCTCCCGGAAGCGCCACTCGTGTGCTGGTTTATGGCCCCACGCCGCCAATAAATGGACAAAGTTTGTTTTCATTTTACTGCAGCTCTCTCCGTCCCGATCCCGGACTTCACCCGGATGATTCCCACCGGCACCCAGGGCTGCCACGTGCGCCCGGCCTGCGCAGGGTGGGAAAAACCCCCGCTTCCTGCGGGGAGAAGGGATGGAGGGGTGCGTGCAGGGTCGGGGGGCAGGCAGAGGGAATGTCCCTGCCGGGACCAGCACAGGTTTCTGCTGCTCCGAATTCACAGGAACGAGGAGCTGCTGCGAGCCGAGCAGGGCCTTGCTGGGGCAGCACCCCACGGGCTGGGGAAGGAAAAGGTGTTCCAGCAGCTACCCAGGGTGGTGGGACATAAAATCATAGAATCCTGGAGTGGTTTGGGCTGGAAGGCACCTTAGAGCTCATCCAGTTCCACTGCCCTGAGGAGCAGGCAGAACGCCTTCCACTACGCCAGGCTGCTCCAAGCCCCGTCCAACTCGGCTTTGAGCACTTCCAGGAATGGAGCAGCCACAGCTGCCAGGGTCTCACCACCCTCACAGCCAAGAATTTCCTCCTAATCTCTAATCTCCACCTCCCCTCCTTCAGTCTAAGGCCATTAAAGCACTCCCAGGCTCCCACTCGTGCTCCCTGTTTGCAGAGTTCCTGCTGCTGAGCCCCGGAGCGCTGCAGCCAGGGAGACCCAGCTCCCTTTCAGCGATGTTCCAGCGCCACGGAGGGCCGCAGGAATGTGCTGAGGGCAGGCAAACCGGGTGGGATAAACACATCCCAGATCCCCCAGCCCCCCATCCCCCTGCCCTCCCACCTCCGGGAGAGCTAACCCCCGGTCAGCAGCCTGCAAAGGAGCTGGGGCCAGGCAGGAGGCCAATGTCCGTGCCAGGGAAGTGCCATCCCTGCTCCGCGCCACCGAGCCGGGCTCTCGGCTGCACTCCCGTGACCTGGGCGGTTGGGAAAGCTGCTGGCACCGTGCCCAGCCCCAGAGCCAAACCCGGCCGGGTCCAGACTTCCCGGCTGCCCCGTGCGCTCCCAGGTCTGGCCAAAGTCAAACCCCGGACACCAGCAGGGGTGGCTGCAGCTGAACCCCGCTTTTAGCTCCACCGGGGGTGGAGAAACTCCGAGGAAAACAGGGGGAAAGTGCCTTCTTGCTCTTGTTGTGCTGCCGGTGCTGGAGGGGACGTGGCGCTGGCGGTGCCAGGGAAGCCGGATCCTGGGGCAATCCCAGGCTCCTTCCCTGCTCCGCGGGCAGGCAAAGCCAAAGTTTCCCGGGTGCCAGAGCTTGGGGTATCCGCTCCTGCCGGGCTCCGGGGCAGGATACCCCTCTCCGGGAAGGCGGGGGTGCCTGGGCACAGCAGCGAGCTGGGGCAGCTCGGTGACACGAACTGGTGGCACTGGGAAAACAGCGACGGCTGGACCAGAGGCCGCCCCTGGAATGTGCAAGCTGGCGTCCGCCCTGCAGCAGCGCTCGCTGCCCGCGGTGTCCAGCAGATCCAGAGGGGACTGGGGACACTCGGCGGCCCTGGGACAGCAGCCTGGGCTGCCCGGGGGACGGGTGGGGTGTCCCAGGACACGGACACAGCGGGATCTTCCCGCAGCAGCGGGATGGTCAAGGGGCCAGCGGGGCTGGGCTAAGGTCCCGCACGGGACGGGGCAAGGCTGGGAAACGAGGGAGGGGATCAGGAACACCCAAACGAGGGACAGCAGGGAGCCGAGGGGGAAGGGAGGAGGCCCTGGCACAGCTCCGGGGGGCTCGGGCCGGGACCACCCGGAGGCAGCCCCCGGGTAGCGCCTTGGCCGGCTGCCGGTGGCTCCGGCACGGACGGGGCTTCGTCACCTCTCACGGACACTGTTTGATGGTTGGTCTCATCCCAAAAACTGAAACTAAACAACTCGATGCTCTTACGTGCGGGAAGCACCTCTCCAGCTGGCCCAGAAGTCCTCCGCAGGGCATCTCCCACATCCCTGGGGTTTAACCCACTGCTGGCCGAGCTGCCTCCGACCGCGGGCAGCCAAACCCCACAGCCCAGGGAACATTCGGGGTGGGGGTCTGCCCGTGCGGGGGGAAGAGCTGAGCCCGGCACAGCTCCTGACCCCCGACTCTGTGACGGAGAACACGGAGGGGAGGGCAGGCACAGCCTGGTGAATGATGCAAGTCAGGATTAAAGGCCAGGGGGGGAGCAAAACACCCCGGCCTCTTTTGGCAGGCGATGAAAGGAAGGTTTAGCAGCAGCTGCCAGCTGGGAGCTGAGCGAGGGACAACTGCGGGTCCGGCTCCAGCCCGGGCTGCCCAGGCCGGCAGCCACGGCACACCCCCAGCACGGCCACCCGCTGTCCCCCAGCAGGGCAGAGGCACCCAGGCACCTCCCGAGCATCCCTGCTGCCCCTCCGGGAAAAGGGAGAGACGGGAAAACTGCGCCCGGCCGGGAAACCTGCGGGGAAAGCGCGGTTTTAGAGCATTGCCTGCCGGGTCCGGGAGCTGCCGCCGCCCAGGAGAGAGAAAAGAGGCTTCAGCTGCTTCCCAGCTGCCTCCGAGACAGATTTAGCTCTGGGGCCGGCACAGATGGGGCTGCGGGGCCGGAGCCACAGGCGGAGCCCTCGCCTGCAGTTGCTAATAGAGATCCAGCAAATTAAGCGAACTTAATTCGGAGGGTCACCGCACAATGCTCCCACCTGTTTTGCTGCGGTCCGGCCATCTGCCACCCCTCCACCTGATGCAAAAAGGGCTTTTTTCCCCCCTTTCTCCCGTCGCCGTGGGCTTCGTTAAGTCGTGTCGGGTCTCATCAGGCTGCAGCAGCAGGACGGGGGCAGAGCTGAGCCGGGGGGGCTCTTGCAGAGCAAACCCCTGGGAGGTTTCCTCCCGGAGCCAACACATCCAGGGGTACAGAAATCACCCTCTTTATTCTGCTGCAGAAACGCTGTCGGATGTCCCTGAAGTGTTCCAGGCTGGACAGGACTCGGAGCAACCTGGGATGGCGGGAGGTGTCCCTGCCGTGGCAGGGGGTGGAAAAAAACGATCCCTAAGGTCCCTTCCGACCCAAACCATTCCAGGACTCTGTGATAGCTCGTGTCCCAAATGGCCAATTCGGGGATTCTGCAGGAGGTGCATGGAGCTTGGCATCACTCTGCACACTGTGATTCAGCAAACACCGCTGTGGAAAATGGCTCCTGGTGTTCAGGAGCTGGAGGAAAACACTGACACAAGCAAAACTTTAAAGCTTGCGCTGCCAAAATCTCCGTGAGGGACCACCAAGGGTCCCGACTGCAGCCCTGCTCCGTGGGGCAGTGGGAATGTGCCAGCCCACAGCCAGGTTGGGAAAGAGCTCTGGCACCGGCTGTGGGAGGATGGAGGGGTCTGGGTGCAACAGCTGAGAAAGCCTTGACACAGCAGCCGTCAGGAGAAATCCTCCCCAGGGGCCTGCAGGGTGACACGGGACATCTGGAGCGGGAGCAGCTTCCCGGAGAAGCACCGAGTTCTTGGAAACCTGCAAAGGGAGAGATCACAGAACCACAGACTGCTTTGGGTTGGGAGGGACCTTAAAGATCACCCAGTGCCACCCCTGCCATGGGCAGGGACACCTTCCACTGTCCCAGGCTGCTCCAAGCCCTGTCCAACCTGGCCTGGGACACCTCCAGGGATGGGGCAGCCACGTTATTCCCTGTAGCAAACATTGTCCCTGTGTTTGGAGGTTGGTGAGGCTGTGTCCTGAGCGCGGTGCGGCTCCCTGGAAGGAGCATTGCCAGGGTGCAACCCCTGTGGAGGCAGGGAAGTCAGAGAACAGCATCCATCGAAGGAAGGGATTCTGCCCCTCTCAGGTGAGACCCCACCTGCAGAGCTGCCCCAGCCCAGGGGTCAACATCGGGAGGACCTGGAGCTGTTGGAGAGAGCCCAGAGGAGGCCCCGGAGCTGCTGCAGGGCTGGAGCCCCTCTGGAGCCAGGCTGGGAGAGCTGGGGGTGCTCACCTGGAGA
>VZTG01008578.1:325895-345281 GCA_013397845.1 Melanocharis versteri | reverse complement strand
CATCGGCTGCTTCCTCCCCTCGTTCTGCTTCAGCTTCCCCATCTTTCTCCTTTGTTTTTCCCCTCTTTCTCCTGTTGTTCTGTTTTTTCTTTCCCTAGTTTTCCTCCTTTCCCCTTCCCACTTTATTTTTCCCCTTCCCTCCTCATTTTTCCCTTTTTCTTTCCCTCTTTGCCTCCCTTTTTCTATCCCTTCCCCCTCACTTTTATCTCTCCCTCTTTTTTTTTTTTTTTTTCCCCTTCCCTCCTCTGCCCCAGAGTCCAAAGCTAAACTCCTCACATGCTTCCAAGCCTGACTTGTTTGTTTGCCTCGCTAGCAATTTAAGATGATTCACACTCCTGGGCTTTCTGCTGTGCTTTTTTTTTTTTTTTTTTTTTTTTTTTTTTCCCCCCCCCCCCCCCCCCCCCCCCNCCCCCCTCCCCGCCGCCCCGCTCGGGTTGTTTTCGCTGCCCTGCTGAAGCTTTTCGCCGTCCCCCTTTTCCAGAACCCGCAGGCCTCGCAGTGGAAGGATCCAGCGCTGAGTCAGCTGATGTGTTTCTGCCGGGAGAGCCGGTACCTGGACCAGTGGGTGCCGGTGATCAACCTCCCCGAGCGGTGACCCCGAGCCCGGCCCGGCCGTGCTGCAGGACTCTCGCGCTTGCTCAGGAAGGAATTCCCTGCCCCGGCTCCAGGGTTCCGCGGGGAGGGGGAGGGAGGAAAAATAAAACCCAACAACAACGGCGAAATAATATAGATGTGAAGTGATGATAAACTGAAAAGTGCTGTCGGGGAGGGGGGGGTTTGGCTGCAGTGGAGCGACGTGCGGGGCTGGAGCCGAGCGTGGGAGCCGAGGAAAACGGGGAAGAGCCCAGCCCGACGTGCCCGGGGTGCCCTCCCGAGAACACCCCTCACTCCTTCTGTCCTTAAGTGCCACTTAAAGTTCCTGCTTTAAACACCTTAACGAGCAAACAAGGTTAATCGAGGCCTTTTGCTAGCAACGTTGTTGTATTTTTGGGATGTTAATTCTCACGTTTTTATGCTAAGATATATAATAATAATAATAAGTTATTTTCTGATATTGATGGAGAAAATTATTTATACTTGGAGGTTTGAGAACCGAAATGCCCTCAAGCAGTTGGTCTGCAACCACGAATCTTCTCCCAGTTGGCTGCAAAAGCAGCGCCATTAATATAATTGTTTGAAATTCGAGTGGTTTTTGGGGTTATGGTGTTCTTGTTCTGTGTTTTCTTTTTTTTGAAATAAAGTGTAAAATCAAACCTTTGGCTCAGGGTTTTATTTCCTTACTCCAGGAGTGCGCAGGCACCGGGGCTGAGCAGCAGCTGCTTCCTTGTCCTGGCCATGGGCAAGGTCCTGTTGTGCAGCTCCAGTGTGGGTTCATTCCCGGCCCCTCCCAGGCAATTAAACGCCAAAGCAGCCGGGGTGCTGCAGGAAATGTTGGGAATGTTATTTATTTATTTTGCTTCAATGCTGCCACAACAGGAGCTAAAAAAAAACAAAAAACGGGGCTTTGCTGCCGAGGCTTCCACGTTCCTGCAGCTCCTCGTTGGCAGGTGGGAAACCTGATTCCGAGGAGGAGAAGAAGCTGCCCCGGTGTTTCCTTGCAAAGCCCCGGGGATTTGTTTGCACCCCCGGGGCTGGCAGCTCCCGGTGCCAGGCTCCTCTTCAGCAACACGGCCAGGCTGGCACAGATGGCATTTCCCCGTGTGGCAGGAAAATCCACAGCCCGCTGCTGCTGGCGCTGCCCGCGGTGGCACGGGGACAGAGGTGACCCACGCTGTCCCTGCCCGAGGACACCCGTGTCCCTGCCACGGCCCCCGTGTGCCCAGCGGTGGCACGGGGACAGAGGTGACCCACGCTGTCCCTGCCTGAGGACACCCGTGTCCCTGCCACGGCCTCTGTGTGCCCAGCGGTGGCACGGGGTCACTCTGTCCCCAGCCCGGCCGGGAGGGGAGGCTGCACCTGCTCTGCCACTCCCGGGATGCTCCAGCACGAGGCCACCCGGCCCTGTCCCCAACCCTGTCCCCAGCCCTGTCCCCAGCCCTGTCCGTGTCCAGCCCAGGGCACAGGACAGGCAGGTGCCACCTCTGTGTGGGGACACTGCCAGCACCATCCCCAGATTCATTCCTCCCAGCTCAGACTCCATCCAAACCCCTCTGCTGTGTCCCGCTGTCACCCCCAGCCCTGTCCCCACACCGGGGGTACCTGGCCCAGCACCCAAATTCTCATTTTTCTCCCCAAATCAGCCAGCTTGGCCAAGGACAAGAGGGGCAGCCCAGCGATGCACCATGGTGGGGTCTCACCACGGGTTTCTCCCAGCACCTGTGGATGAAATGGTCTCACTCCTCCCTTTTTAAAAAATTATACGAGGGCACAGTGTATTTCTCCCAAATTTTACAATCCCTGTTTTTTCCTGGGGGTATTGATGGCAAAAAGCGAAGTGCAAACGTAACCACTCCAGATTTCACGTGTCCCTGCACATTGTATTTAAAAAAATGGTGAGTTTACCAAAAATCTCTGGATTAAACGCTGTCAGGTTTGGGCAGCTGTGCTGGATCACCACCCAGGATCCCACACCCAGATCAGCACCCAGCCCCTGGCACAGGCTCTATTTAAGGGCAGACACAAAGAACATCCCTGCAGCCACCCGAGGAGCTGGATTTGGGCTGGGGACGGGGATCTCGAGCCAAACAAAAATGCCAATTCCTCCCCAGATTCCTGGGAAGACAACAACCAACAGCACGAGGCTCCTGCCCTCCCCACACCCCACCCGCAGCTGGGCACAGCTGGACTTCTCCCAGCACCTCCAGCCCCACACCGAGTAATTAACAGAGCTCATTAATTCTCTGTTGTGATAAATAGACACAAACACAGTGAACAAGAATCAGCGCAGAGCTGCGTTGTTGGGTTTCTTGGCCGCTAGAAAAATACTCTGATTACAAAAATAATCTGCACGCAAGCACAGGATAAGCAGCAGGTTTCTCTGTCGGGCTGGTTTTTGGAGCTCTGCCAAAGAGATTTGTTAAACAAAGTTGAATTGCTTAATCTATATCAAAAGTGGGTCTATAATTTCATACAGAAATGACAAATACGCAACGTAAATGACAAGTGGTTCATAAATTCTGCAAATATCCTCCCAGAAACGCAGGGTTGTGGCAGATCACAACTTCAGCTGCCTGCACAGAAGGACATTTGCAGCCAGCTGAAGTCAGGGTTATTTTTAAACCCTTCAAAATTTGCTGTTAATGTATAAAGTTTGTATATCTACACACACACACAGAAAGACTTTTTTTTATTATATGTATATATAAAATATATACTAGATGGAAAGGCCCTCCAATTATAAATGCATAACCACAAGCTGGAGAGAATTTGGCATTTTTCCTGTTTAAAAATGATTTTTTTTTATAAAAATGAGTCAAGTTCTGACTCCCTGCACAGAACCCAACTGGGATGGGGAGCGAGGGCAGCGTTCCTCCAGCTCTGCCAGGGCACTTCCAGCCTCCCATTCTTTTTCCATTTCTTTGAGGGTGTGTTTTATACTAACACGGGTTTTTAATTCGAGAAGAAAATGCAGCAGAATCCAAGCTGGAAATTCTGCTTTTTCAACTCTTGGAAAGCATCTCTGATTCCCAACTCCATCCTTTAAAAGCCCTGGGAAGAGAGGCCAGCAGGAGGAAGGCTGAGGCACAGCTCCCTGGAGTTCCCCAGCAGCTGCTACAACCATTTCTCAAGGTAGTTTTTGCTAGAAAATGCACTTTAAACGTGCCTGTGCACAAACAGGTGCCTCCAGCACAGGCACTACCCCCCCCAACCCAAAAAAATCCATAATTTTAAAAAATGTAAACCCAGTGATTCCATCAGGTCTCTACAACTTTGCTCTCTCAGCAAAGCTCAGGCAACTTTGGTCGTGTTGGAGTTGGCAAATGCCACCAGCACCCCCCGTGCAGAGACCCTGGAGCCCATTCCCTCGGCCAGGAAAGACAGGGATTCAGACAGAAACCTCCTAATAGAGCCAGGGATCAGCAGGAACGCCTTGGGAAGCTCGGGGAATGGTCTGGACAGAGCCAGGGAGCAGCCACGGGGTGCAGGTACCTGGGGGAGTGGTGGTGCTTGGCCTGGCCCAGCTGGGCTGGCAGGGCTGGGCAGGAGGAGCTGCCCCTCTCCTATAACAAAATGCAGGTTTTCTTGTCCTTGAAAGGGTTCTCAGAGGCTGGAATTCCCATGAGCAGCGGGTCCTTCTTGGCGTGCTCCTCACAGTACAGCATGAGGTCTGCCGAGGCTTTGGACACCTGCGGGACACGGGGGAAAATCAGCACAAAATGGGGTTTTCTGCAGGAATGGGATGGAAATGCTGAGGGCTGTGAGGGAACAACGCGGGATGGGAGAGGTGCTGGGAGAGGGAAGTGTTCTCCAGGGCTCTGTCTGCTGGTTTGATCCACAGGGAATGGAGGAAAGGATGGACCCTGGTGCCCTCTGGGGTTGGTTGTGACACCAGGCAAAGGCTCCGCCCGGCTCCTACAGGAAACTGAGAACAAACAGGAGGGGCTTCCAAACAATTCCAGAGGAATTCCTCATCTCTCCCGGAGTGACAGGACAAGGGGGAACAGCTTCCCACTGCCAGAGGGCAGGGTTGGGCGGGATGCTGGGCCACAAGAAGTGGATTTATTTGGATTTGTTGAGCTTTGAGAGGGGGAAATGCTGAGCTGTGGGTGCACAAACACACAAAACACACTCTGTTATCTCGCTGTCCTACGGCTGGGAGGGGAAAAATGAGGAAAAGGAGGGAGGAGAAGGCTGTGCTCTCACCTTTATCCTCTCTATGGAGGCTTCTATCCTGAGCTGCTGCACGGTCCTGCGGGCCTGGGCAATGTTGTTGGTCGTGGTGGCTGTTTTGCCAGACATTTTCAGTGCAGCAGGGAAGTTCTGCTTGGAAAGACAGGGGGTTGTTATTCCAGAAGGCAGCACAGCACCCTGAACTGCTTTTACACAGAGGCATCCACTACACACGGCAAAAAGTGATTTATTATTATTATTATTATATCAAACAGGACCAATCAGCTAAAAACCAGCTCTGGGAGTAAAACACGCTCCGAAGAAAAGCGTGGGGCTGCTGTGCAGGTTTCTGAGCCCGTGGCACAGCTTTGGCCACTTGATCCCCCCACCTGCAGCTTTCCCTGGGATTCCAGGGGATCCCAGACGGTGCTGGAAAGCCACAACTTCCCTGCAAGCTGGGCCAAGGGAGGAGAAAAGGTCCTGAGCCCACCAGAGAGTGAAAGCAAGGAGTGAGCCAGGATGGAATCACAGAATACTGAGGTTGGAAACGTTCTCTGACACCATGGAGTCCAACCATGCCCAGCACTGCCAAGGCCACCACTGCCCCATGTCCCCGAGTGCCACATCCACAGGGATTTTAAATCTCTCCAGGCATGGGGAGTCAGCTCTGCCCCGGGCAGCTGTGCCAGGGCTGGGCAGCCTTTCCAGGGAGAAATAATATCCATGGCACAGGCTGATCCCAGCATCCCTGGCTGATTCTCTGCCCAGGCAGGCTCAGTCTGAGGTGTCCAAGGCCAGGCTGGACAGGGCTTGGAGCACCCAGGGATAGTGGAAGGTGTCCCCCAGGGCAGGGGGTGGAATGAGACAGGCTTTAAAGTCCCCCTCAACCCAAACCAGTCAGGGATTCCAAACTACTCAGGTCTGCAGGAGTCCCAAGGGTTCAGCCCAGCCCTGGCCGTGTCCCTGTCCCGTATCCCAGTCTCCAGCAGGACTGAGCTCGTTTTCACAGCTCCAGGAGAGTGAGTGCCCCGTGGAGCTGTGCTGGGATCCCTCCTGGCTCTGCAGTGCCCCCAGCCCGAGGCAGCTCCGTGACCTTTCCGAGCGCTGCCTGAGCAGCTCCTGCAGGATTCGGGTTTCTCTCACCCAGCCTGGCAGCAGGGCTGTTTTCCAGCTGGTGCTGGTGCCAGCCCAGCAAGCTGGGAACAGCGTTATCCTGCTCCAAGCCCCTGTTTTGAGGCGACATTCCTTGGAAAAGCTTTGGGCAGAGCAATCCCCAAGCAGGAGGAAACGCCTGCCCAGGCACAGGAGGAGGGACATTCATTCCTCAAACTTGGTGTCACTAAAAACTTATTTCCTACAGGAAATACTGAGAGCATCCTCCTGCAGACCCATGGATGCTCCAAGCCCCAGTGTCCAGCCTGGCCTTGGGCACTGCCAGGGATCCAGGGGCAGCCACAGCAAATCTGGGAATTCCATCCCAGCCCCTCCCCACCCTCACAGGGAACAATTCCTTCCCAATATCCCATCCATCCCGGCCCTCTGGCAGTGGGAAGCCATTCCCTGTGTCCTGTCCCGCCATCCCTTGTCCCCAGTCCCTCTGCAGCTCTCCTGGAGCCCCTTTAGATGAAAAATGAATCTTCCAAGCAGGAAACTCCAACAGGCACTGCCAGAGCTGCTGGGCTCCACAGTGACTCTGCCCACGTGCCCCAGCCTGGGGCAGCTCCAAACCCATCATTTCTGGGGTAACAAGGAGCTGTTTCCCATGGACACAAAAGCACAGACCCACCACAAACTGAGCCCACACTCCCAGTCCAGTCCCTGGAGTTTTCCCTCACAATATTCAAAAACTGCAGTGTGAAAAACCCAACGCAAAGCAATTTACTTTTATCCAGTAATGCACCCAGCTCTGAGAGGACAGTTCAGGAGCTGCTGATTCCTGTAATTTTAGTACTTTCTTTTTCTTTTAAGGTTAAAAAAGTTGCAAAATTAAAAGAGAAACCATTATCCTCTCATTTAACTGGGGAAAGGCCACGCTCAGCCTTCCCTCCCCCAGCCCCAAACCTCCTTTGCCACTGGAGCTGTTTGATTCTCTGGATCCCTTCCCACCCTACATGGATGACCTCCTTAGGAAAGTTCCAGTGCTTATTTTCCCAGCTGCTTAGCTTTGTTAATAAATGAGATGTTTGGGAAAAAACAAAACAAAACAAAACAACCCAAACCGTAAGATTTGAAAATTAAATTGCTGCATTTGCCCATCTCCAAACAAACACGGGCTTTAATAGCCCTCCTAAGATTACTAAATCTCTTCCACAGGGAGATTTACAACAACTAGGTCAGCTCCCAATAAATCTGTTTTCCTCCCCAGTTCCTGGCAACGGGTCTGAGCTGCTGCAGCCATGGGATTGCTCACAGGGCACCCTGGACTTCACAAAACTGCCCAGATTTAAACTGGAGGAGTCAGAATTCCACAGAACTTGGGGGTTCAGAGCCCTGGGCAGGGTTTTCTGGGGTAGGAGGATCTCCCAGGAGAATGAAGCTGCTCTCTGAAGAAATGAGCACTCGGTCAGAGAGGGCACTGCTCGGATTTCTAGGAAATTATCCCTCGTGCTCAGCAGGCAGCCCCGAGCCAAAAGGAGCCCTGAAAGCCTCACTCATCCCAAAACTTTCCCCCTGGGATCTCCCGTGTCCCAGCACTCACAGTCACAACTCCTCGCTCTCTGCTAAGTGCACCAAAAACACATTTCCAACAAGTATTTCTAAGACAAAACACGGCTGGTGATCCAGGCCACGCTGGACAGGGTTTAGAGCAGCCTGGGACAGTGGGAGGTGTCCCTGCCCATGGCACGGGTGGCACTGGATGGGCTTTGAGGTCCTTTCCAGCCCCAGCCATTCCAGGATTCCCTGGTTGGCCTCACGCTGCTCCAGGCAGGAGGGAGTTCCCTGTAGGAACACGGGGTGACAGCCTCGGTCCCCTGGGTGTGACCTGCAGGACCCAGGGTGGTGGTGACAGAGATTCCCACACCCCAGAGCAGCTGCAGGCACGGCTGCAGCTCTCACTGGGGTCTGACTCACAGCCTAAAACGAGACAAAACGATCAGACCCACAACAGCCTCCCCTGGCCACCACTCCTGCCATGGCAGGGACACCTTCCACCGTCCCAGGCTGCTCCAAGCCCATCCAGCCTGGCCTTGGGCACTGCCAGGGGTCCAGGGGCAGCCACAGCTCCTCTGGGCACCCTGTGCCAGGCCTCCCCACCCTCCCAGAGAACAGTTTCTTTCTAATTTATCCCTGGAAAACAGAGGCCTGCAGAGGAGGATGCTCAGCAGCTGCACTTTGCCAGGGAAAGAGATAAACAGAAAATGCCCAGTGCACTTCCTGCAGACACACACCTGCATTTTTTCCTTTCTTGAAACACCTGCAAACAGGTGGAGCTGCCCCTCTTCCACAGAAAAGCCCTCTTTTTCCAGGCCTTGCCCTATTTCTTTCCTCGGGCCTTAGGTAACGAGGTTGCCATGCAGCAGATCCCCAGATCCGCCTGGGCTGGGTGCCAAACTCCAGCTCCAGCGGGATAATTAAACTCTGGACTATCTTATTTACTCTTTTAGATCCAGGACTTGTGAAGCGCCTGCTGAGTGCAAGGTAATTAAATCAGCACTGCTAAAGCAGGGCTGGGAATCTGCTGGAAATCCCAGCAGCTCTGCCTGGAAAAAAAAGCTCCCAGTTTGCTCCAGTTATACAGAGCCAGCTCATACTGGAGCAGCAAAGCCTGGCTGGCTGCAGGATAAAGGCTCGAAGGTGTTTGTTTTGAAATAAAGCAGATTTTGAGGTGAATAACTCAACACTTAGACCAACAGAGCGGGCTGGACAAAACACAAACCAACACCAGCGACAACAACAGCAGCTGCAAGTGTAACACCCCGTCAGCCCCTGGTTTTCCAGCCCCTGGTTTTCCAGGGCTGGCAGCAGGGATCTAGAGTTACAGCTGACCTGCAAATGCAGGTTTCAAAGGCCTCTCCCCTTCCAGAGCCACTGGAGCCCTGCTGGGGAGGACACGGAGCAGAGACGTGGAAAGGCCCCTGCGCTGGGCAGGCTCCAAACTCGCCAAGGAAACGGCAGGAAAAGAAGGACACAGGGTGTTCCCAACATTCCCACGGAACCCGTTCCCACTGGTTTGGGTGCCCTGCACACCCTGCAGCCCCATGGGATGGGAGGGAGCACCCCAGGGAGTCACTGCTGCTGCTGCTGCTTCCGCAGGGAATCGCTGCTGGGAGCAGCTCCAGCCCGGAAATGTTTGGACGCTGCTGCCCGATAAACCAGAAACAAACACCACCACGGGAATGATCCCACTTCTCTTAAAAACACAGGAATAGCGGGAAAAAGAGGGAAACGAGCAGCTGGGCAAGCTCAGAGCTGCTGCTCCCAGCTCATTCCCAGCCCTGAGCTCGAGTTGAGGGTTCAGTAATCCCACAAGTCCTGCAGGTTTCCAAGTGGCACCATTCCCAGTCCTGCAGATTCCCTGGTGTTCACCGGGAGAGTTTTAAGCTGGGGCTGGTTTGTCACCACCACTAACACAGGTTCTGACTGCTGCTTCACAGCCCTGCCTGCAAAACCATTTCACTCCCTCCTGCCGGGCATCCTTCCATCCCGCTGCCTTCAGCTGGGACCCTGCAAACAATCTGGGAATAACACCAGCAAACCCCGAATCCAGCTGCCTCCTCTTAGCGACTCACACTCCCCAGAGCTCACAGGGATAAAAACAATACAATTTTGCATCTGAAAACACGGGGATTTGCTTGGGAGGAGGAAAAGGGGCTGCACAGAGCGGCACCAAGCTGAGGTCAATCCTTACGGAGAGCAGGGAAGCAGAGCCGTGGTGACCCCTGGAGGGGTGGCACAAGCAGGGGGTGATGCCAGAGCCTGGCTGACCTGCATGCCCCACTCCCAGGTGCAGGGCAGGACGTGGGGTGAGGCTTCCATGGATCCTGAGGGTGCTCTGCACGTGCTGCTTTCCCAGGAGCTCTGCGGGAGCGCCAGGGCCGGCGGCTGGTTGGGACTTGAACGCTGGAGGTTGGTTTTCCTACAGGGCACCCTTGGGAGCTCGGGAGCAGGTTTGTCATGACTTGCAGAACCTGAAAACGCTCCGAGTCCAAGCCAAGAGGCCACTGCTGGCATCAAAGGTGGGGGCAGGAATAAACAACTCGATTCCGAGGGCGCGTTGGAGCACAACCGGCTCCAGCAACAGATAAAACAATCCCACACGAGCATCACAAAGCCTCTGGAATTGTGGCATTCCCTGGTTTTGATTTTTAAATTTTTTGGCCTCCGGTGGAAGAATCTGTTGGAGGAATCTCGGGGTGCCTGGCTCTATTTTCAGCCAAAGTGCTGCAGAGGATTTGGAGTGCCAGCGAGAGCTGATGCGTCCCCCCAGACCCTGCACAGCCCCGAGCACAGCAGCACCTGGCACAAGGTGACCCACAGGAGGGGTGGGAGAGGCACAGGGCCCCTGGTGGCAGCAGGAGGTGGGAGAAAGGAGCATCCAAGGGATGCTCTGCCCACCTGAAACCCGAATGGCCCTCATGGGTCATGGTCACCCGAAAGCACCCTCAGGGGTGCTGCTTCTCCCTCAACACTGACAGTCGGGGGCTGAAGGAGGTGCCTTGGCCCGGCAGGCCCAAGGATTTTGGAGAGGATTTGACAAGCCTGGATGCTTACTGAGAGTGGAGAAGGAGTGGAAGGGCTGGCGTGGAGGGGGAGCAGCCCTGAGCTGCCCCCAGAGCCCGCGTGTGCCCGCAGCACCTCTGGGAACGCCGCCGTTCACACCCACACCTCCGAAGCAAACACTGCCCGGCTCCCCACGCTGCTCCCGAGGCTCCAGGGACCCGCTGTCCCGGCTGCCACCCTAATTAGGGAGCCCTGGAACGAGGCAGGCACGTCCCACACCGCTCCTGCTCCAACCGGTTGTCCTGCTGGGAGAAGGAAGGCGATTCCGGCCCCGTCCCGGCCGGGCAGAGCTGCTCCCCAGCCAGCTCCCTGCCCCGGACATGCGGCCAGCCTGGTTTTTCCAGCGGTGGGAGCAGCCCGAGGAGAAGCCCAGGGCGGCTGGCAGGGCTCTGCTGGCCCAGCGTGGGGCCGTGCTGACACCCAGTGGAAGCTGGAATCTTCTCCTTCTGCTGCGCCGCCGAAGAGAATGGAAAACGGAGCCGGGCAGCAGGAGAACGCCGGGGTCCTGCCCTCAGCGAGCAAACAGAGCAGAAGGTAAAATAAAACAGGGATCAGAGATGCCTTCGGGTCGTTTCTCTTCTTATGGTGCTTTTGTGCCATCCCTGGCAGTGTCCCAGGCCAGGATGGAGCAGCCTGGGACGGTGGAAGGTGTCCCTGCCCATGGCAGGGGTGGCACTGGATGGGCTTTAGGGTCCCTCCCAACCCAAACCATCCTGGCATTCCATGATCCTTATTCCCCACACAACGAGCAGAGAGACAAGAGGTGTGATATTCCACAGATTTCCGGGAGCACCCAGAGCCACTCCTGCACTCTGCAGACTGAACACAACACCCCCAGGGCAAACTTCCCAGGAAAAATGGCAACAGGGGCCACCCGTGACCTCCCTGCTCCCACCACAGGGAACCACTGGCCAGCAGAAGGATTTTTCCACTCCTACCCCAAACCAAACCGTGAGTAGCAGCTCCCTGATTCCTGGCAGGTGAGGAGGGCTGGACTTTTAAACAGGACTGGAATTTTAAATAAGACTGGATTTTTAAACAGGTCTCAGGCAAGATTTACAGTCGCAGAACAAATATTTTACACACCCTAGAAAAAGTTTGGGTTTGGTGAAAGAAAACAAGATCCTCCCCAAATAAGATTCTCCTCCAAGGATCACACTCTGGAAAAGGAAAGCTGAAACATCTGGCAGCTGCAGGACTTGCAGGCAGTGTTTTTGGGGAGGATGGGGATGCTCTGGGATGCAGCACGGCTGAAGGGATCGGGGCACCTCAGATTTCAAACCCAATTTTCCAGCAGAAAAGGTCCAGCAAGGCCAAACTCTGCTCCCATCCCCCTCCAGGAGGAGGAACAGTAGCCAGGGCTGGATGAGAAATGGGAATTCTGGCCATGCAGATACACCTGGTTTGCACAGGGTGCCTGTCAGTGCAGAGAATAAAAGCCCCTTAAAGCACAGAACATCCATTTGTGATGTTTCCTTCCTCAGAGAATTTACACTTGAGAGTATTGAGAGATTTCACAGTAGAGATCTTTTTTCAATTATAAATAATGCTGTCAGTGTCTTAATTGGGGATTAAAATCCTTAATAATGTGAAATGAAAGGAAACAGACAGCTCCCAAGATCTTCAACTGGACTTGGTGCTCTGGGTGTTTAATTAAGGCTGTGTTCCTTCAGAACCTCCACTTCATAAGTTATTCCAGCACCATCCTGCTGATCAAACCTGGGCTGCAGCTCCCTTTGGTTTTCCAAGTCAGCCTCCACTGTGGGATTCTGTCAAACCCAATGTACACCTCGGGAGAGGAGCAGTGGAAAAACCTGCTTTTATTTTCCTCCGCATTTCTTCTGACTTCACTTTTTATATCTTTAGCGCACATGAAAAGCGACTTTTAGATCAAGGCTACTTTGAAAAACATCTGAGCAGTGCTATTTCAAAGACACCAGCCTGAAGTCACAGGAAAAGGCAACGAACTGTGGGGCAGTTTCTCCACAGAAGCTCCCTGTTCCTCCCCACGGGGCACTACCCAGCTCATTCCCACCGAGAAAGAGGGGAAAAACTACAAAGAGACATCTGCAAAGAGACTTTCAGCCGGCTCAGAATCAGCCTGTCGAGCTGAAAGCTCCAGCCTGGCAGTCACGGGATGCAGCCTGGCCCCAGGTTATGTGACCTTCAGCAGATTCTTTCGTCTGCCGCAGATAAAGCCGAGGACGCTGGCGGGAGATGCTCTGGGAAGAGCCCCGCGGGGCTCAGCTCAAAGAACTGGGAAGGTGGGAAGGATTTCACCACCTCCTTGGCTGCAGGAATTTATCAAAGCGCCTATTTTTAAGGACGGGGGGGAGTACAGAATAATCTGCATTTTTTGACGGTCAAACAAAACGCATGTAACACAGCAAAGACAGAAATGGCGAAGATTTGCGGGCTGGTCCTTCCTAACCAGGGGAATAAACAAGGAAAAGCTTCATTTCTGTGGGAAAAGCAGGTTTTGCTGCCCCCTAAATTCAACCCAAAAGCAGCCAGGCAGTTAAAAAAATGAGGTGAAAAGTGTCAGCAATCCTGCCAAGCACTTTGTATTTGTTCCGCTCCAGAACAAAATTAAATCACCAGGGTTTGGGACCTGTCGTGCTGCTTTGTATTTTGCATGAAAAGAAGGAACCAGAGTGGACTGGAAACTCACCTACATAGGCAGACTTGCTCCCTGTCCAGCTTGCCTTGATTTTATCGGTGTAATGATCCTGAAACAAGAATAAAATAAAAATTATAAGGATTTCACAGAGCAAGAAAGCCAAAGCTCAGGGGGGTTGGCACTTGTGGTTTAATGCTAATCACAGAAACAATATTTCGAAATTGGAAAATCTACCTCAAACTTGGAGCAGCCTGGGATAGTGGAAGGTGTCCCTGCCCATGGCAGGGGTGGGAATGGGATGGGATTTAAGGTCTCTCCCAACCCAAACCATTCCAGGATTATTTTGTCCCTGGAGACTCGGAGCTGTCAGCCTCCAGTGATGTGTCCTCACAGCTGGGTTTAAATCACTGCCTAAACAAATGTGAGAGCTCACATTCCCTACGGAGGCCTTACACACCCAGAAAGAAACTTGGAATTGTCTCAGTCCTCTCCTGGAGCCCCTTTAGGCACTGGAAGGGCTCTGAGCTCTCCCTGGAGCCTTCTCCTCTCCAGGTGAGCACCCCCAGCTCTCCCAGCCTGTGGGGGTGATGAAAACCATCAGCTGATGGGAACTCCGTGAGAGCTGGAGCAGGGACTGTATTTACAAGTAAAACCATCTTTCCTTTCACTCTCCAGGCTGTGCTGGGAGCCCAAGGGCTGCACAATCACTGCAGCTCACACTCAGGTGTGCAAACAGATGCGTCAGGCTCTAACACCTCATAATCCAACAGGGACTGGCAATTCCCGTGTTACCCTTCCCTGGAATTCCCAGCGCAGGCTCCCACCCCTGCAGACACCCCCAGAGTGGAACTGGGATTAGAGGCACCGAGCATTTCCTGAGCTGGCACAGCCAGGGCACGGCTGGATCCGGGATTGCCACTGACACCCTCTGGAATGGATCCAGCCTCCAGCTGCCAAGGGCTGGTGGAGCTCTGGCACCGAGCCCTGGTGCTGCTCCGTGCCCGGCCAAGGAGCCAGCACGGGCCTGGAGAAGCCACAGCCATCCAGTTCCCTCATTCCCAGGGAACAGGGAGGGAAAAACCCACCTGAAATTCCCAAGGGATGGTCCTGAGCAAGGCAGAGAGGGGGCAGGCAGCATGGGCAGTACTCCCGTTATAATCACACCCCACTTCCCACGCTGGAAATGGGATCACACTTTTAATAAGTGCTGGTCAAATCATTGTGTGGAGGAGGAAAATAAATTGTGTTGAGGACAGTCTGCCTTGCCACAGTCCTTGTCCCTGTGCCAGGCTTGTCCTGTCCACATCCAGCAAGGAAACCAAAATAAATAAACGTGACGCGTAACCTCCTCCACGGACGTGTGACTGCTGCACAAAATCAAAGTTTGAATGGAAAAGCTGCTGCTCTGCTTATCAGTGCAAGGTCCCACTCTGCTCACACCCCCTGGAAATTGTCAGGGGAAAGTAAGAAAAGTTTTAATATTGACTTGTGCACACTGAGGGGGATGAAAACACAGCCAAAACAACCACGGAGCACACGGGATGGTTTGGGTTGGGAGAGACCTTCAGGGATCAGCCAGTCCAACCCCATCTTTAATGCATCTGAGAAGTAATTCCGGCTCCTGGGGCCGCTTTCCACCTCGGAGCCACGCCGATATTCCTGCCTAATCAAAGCTCCTATCAAACCAGTCATAAAAACCCACAAACCCAGCATTGCTGGCATAGTTTGAGGCTGGTGTAATGCACTCCCTCCAAAAGCTTCCACTCAGAGGCCAGGCCATGCTCGGGAAGGAATAAATCAGGGAAGGGCACGTGGGATGAGGAAATTCCACAGCTGGATGGGTCCCAGTCCCTCTGGCCAAGGCTGGCAGCACCAGGCAGGTCCTCCTGCACTGCAGGAGTTCCAGTTCCAGCTGGAGCATCCCTGCTTTGCAGGAGGATTCCCTTGCAACTTTTACAGCAACATAAACCAGATGCAGCTGGGAAAAGGATGGTCCCTCTCCCAAAACAGTCAGAGACACTTCCTGCTTATCCCAGCTCCAAGCTTAGACCAAAAAGCCTGACTTTGGGAGGGGGCTTGAAGCTACAAACAGAGTTGAAAACGTAATTTTGGATCTGCTCAAAATTATTCACAGCAACCACAGAACCCCAGACAGGTATGGGCTGGGAGGGAGCTCAAAGTTCACCTCACCCCAAACCCCATGCCAAGGGCAGGGACACCTTCCACCATCCCAGGTTGCTCCAAGCCCTGTCCAGCCTGGCCTTGGACATTTCCAGGGATCCAGGGGCAGCCACAGCTTCTCTGGGCACCCTGTGCCAGGGCCTCACCTCCCTCACAGGGAGGAATTTATCCCTAATATCTCATAGGCACCAGCTCCTGATGTTTCCCTGGTTCAGGCAGCAAGGGCTGGGTCCCAGGGCATCCCCTTGGCATTCTCTTGGAAACTGGGAGGGAGGATTTTACTCTCCTCAGCTTAAAGCGCCGGAAAACCTTCTGGTTTTGTGCTCTGGGGGAGCCTGGGCACAAGGAAAACCCTCATTTAGGTGGGAAAACCAGACAAAATCTCCCCCGTGTGCTCCCACTGGCTCTGCAGAGCGGAGGGGTGATGGCACAGAGCAGCTGAGCACAGCCTGGATCAGGGCAGCAGGCTGGGAATGCAGGCTGGGAATTCAGGCTGGGAATGCAGGCTGGGAATTCAGGCTGGAAAAGCAGCCTGCTCCCTCCCCAGCAGGACAAAGATGGGCTTTTGCACCTCCAAACCCTCCGGAGAGCCACGCTGGAGGATCCCAGCCCACGCAGAGAGCCAGGGCTCGGAGCTGGTGCTGCATGCCAGAGCCAGAGCAGGCAGGCTTGGATCACACATCCCAAAGCAAACTGTGCCAAAAAGTCACCTGTCCCTGCACAGCAGGTTTGGAGAGACACGGGAGAAGGGACGGGAAGACAAAGGGGGGTAAACAAAGGGGGAGCAAGGCTGGTTCCTGCCTGAGCTGAGGCGAGTGTTTAAACAAGGAGCTGACCCCAGCGGCCACGTCCCGCCAGCCTCAGCTGCTGCAGCACAAATAATCCTCACAACACACTTTTTTCCCTTTCCCTCCTCCCTCTGGAACTCCATCAGATGCCAAGACGCTGATACGGACACAGGAAGCTGAATATAAACACATTGCCTGTTTTACCAAATATTCAAAGGAACACAACTAAAAATACTCGGCTGCTGGTGTCCAGGAACATCCCAAAGCTGTGATCCGCCCCCAGCCGAGGGCTCCAGGAATCAGGGAGCTGGGATTTGGGGTACACTGAACCCCAGGCCCCAGCTTCCATAGAATCCCAACTGGTTTGAGCTGGAAGGGACCTTAGAGATCATCCTGATCTGTTCCTGTGCCACGGGCAGGGACACCCTCCACTGTCCCGGGATGCTCCAACCCATCCAACCTGGCTTTCCTGCTTCTACCTGCCCCCCTAAAATCCCACGGAGAATCCCACCACAACCCAGCCACCCTGAGGACTTCTGTCACGGCCTCTGCTCTTTCTCATCAACCCAAGCAAAATGCAGAATGAGAACATTTCGCTCGTGCCATCAGTGCTGTCTCACCCTTCCAAATTCCCCCCCAGCTTACTCCTGAGAGCAGAAATGATGTGGGTCCAAGAGCTCCCAACACTGAGCACAGGATGAACGCTGAGGTTCGGAAAAACGAGCCCCAGTTGTGTAACATTGCAAAATTCACCAAATAGCTGCACAACTCCAGCAGTGCAGGAATCCCAAGAGCCACCAAACATCTGCAGCTCCCATTTCCCAAGAAAAAGTGAGTCCACGATGACTTTCAAGAACTGGGTGTCTTCCATCCCAATTACTGGAGTTTCACTCCAATTCCTGCCTCTGCACAGGGGTATTTCTGTGCCAGGACACAGGACCCAGCAGCCTCCCCCCATTCCCATGGTTTGTGTAAGCACAGATGGAGTTGCAGCAACCCAATCCTCCCCGGAATACGGCTCCGTGCCTCGGCCAAGGCTGCGGCGGTGCTTCCCTCGATAACCATAAACCTTTGGAAATGATTCCCTCCGCCCCCTGCAGTGATCTCTGCTCTGGCAAAGGGGACAAAGGGAAAGGGCGGAGGGCGAGGATTTATGGGGCTGCACCGCGGATTTCTGGAGCAACATGGATCTGCTTTCACAACAGGGCCCAGTCAGAGAGGGACACACTGGGATTTGGGAAGCTGTGTCCAGGGAAGGAGCACGTTCCCACCCCGCAGAGCTGTCGTGTTCAGCATCTTCCACTCAGCATTCCAGCAACACTTGCAGGGGTGGTGGAGCCACAGAAAAGGGAGGGAGGGGGATTTTTTAAACAGGCAGGGAGAGACTGGACAAGGGGAATGGCTTCCCACTGCCAGAGGGCAGGGATGGAGGGGATATTGGGAAGGAATTCCTGGCTGGGAAGGTGGGCAGGCCCTGGCACAGGGTGCCCAGAGCAGCCGTGGCTGCCCCTGGATCCCTGGCAGTGTCCCAGGCCAGGCTGGACACTGGGGCTGGGAGCAGCCTGGGACAGTGGAAGGTGTCCCTGCCCACGGCAGGGGGGGCACTGGGTGGGATTTAAGGTCCCTTCCAACCCAAATCAGTCTGGGATTCCATAATTCTTCTGTGTCATCCCAGGCCTTGCTACAGAGAACTTGACATGAATCTGGCTCAAATATTTCAAGTCTTTTTAGGAACAGAACCTAAAAACTTAAGAACTTTCAGAACTTAAAAAGTTTTCATATTGCCAAGGAAACATTATATTTGAAATAAAAAATACCTAAAACCTACAGCATAACTCAGTAATTTGATTTAACACCAGCAAGAGATGAGGCATCAGTTGTTCTGCTGCCTGGGAGCCCAAGAAACTCCTCCAGGATAACAGGAGAACTTCATTTTTCACGGAGAAATCCTCCATCAGTAACTCTGTGATTACAGAACGAGCTCGCCCTCAGCATCAGAGCCCATGCATTGCTCCCCTCTGGAATTGATTGCTCCTTGATTAGAGAGATCCCAAATGCTGCGCCGCATCCCACGCCGGGATGAAATCCGGGATTGAGGAGTCATTAACTCCATACTAATCCTTCAATCTCATTTAGTGGCACTGAGCAGCACAAAATCCTGCCACTGTCCACTGCTCGCCCTTTACCCCCAGAATTGTATTTCTAAACCAATTCACAGCCCAGACAAACATACACGAGTAACGTGCCCCTGATCCTGTGGGTTCTAGGCCAATTAAAACACCGGCTAATCACCTGGCAAATTGCTGGGAATTGCATTTGATGTGCCACACTAATTAAATCACAGAATCACGGAACATCCTGAGCTGGAAGGGACCCGCAAGGATCATCAAGTCCAGCTCCTGGCCCTGCACGGGACAATCCCAAAATCTCACCCTGTGCCTCCCTGAGCTGTGGCAGCCCCCATTCCCTGAGGATTTGTTCAGTGCCCACCACCCTCTACGGGAAGAACCTTTCCCTAATATCCAACCTAAACCCTTCCTGACACAGCTCCAACTCCTGTTGGCTCTTCCTTCCCAAAAAACACCAGGCTAAAATCACAATATACACTCAAATCCCTCTTTCCCCCCCGCCAAAAAAAAAGGAAAGAATTTAAGCTCGGAATAGAGAATCACAATTTAAAAATTACTAAAGGAACTAAAAAGTTCTAGGAGTTGGGCTCGATGATCCATGTGGGTCCCTTCCAACTCAGGATGTTCTGCAATTCCAGGATTCTAAGCTAATTTATTACTGCAACAGGGTGTGTAATCTCAGTATCAACACGAAACCTCCTGGAATAATGACGCTTCCCACTAATTAACCTCCTTCCCACACTCATCCCACAACTCCCCGCACGTGGGAAACTTCCTCCGTCAAGCAGAGCTCCGTGATTCCAAGGGAAAACCGTGGCCTGACGGCTGGGAATTCTAAAATTGGTAAAATTTAAAGGATTTAGCTGAAAGCTGGGGCTGCCCCCGTGTAGTTGGAGCCGCCAGCTCTGGGTGTCCATCGGTGCCATGAGGAAGGTCTGGAGGGAAGGAGGCGGAAAGGAGGCAGGAAGGAGAAGGAAAGGAAGAAAAAACCGCCTATTTCAGAATTATTTTTGCCTAATCAAGCAGATCATTTTTTACACAATTAAGCAGATTTTGCCTCATTCACGCGCCACTTGTTGAACCGCACCACAGCCGCGCGCTGCCTCCCGCCGGGAATCCTCCTCAGGACAGCAGAAACCGGGGGGAGGAGAGGAAAAAAAACCATAAAAAAAACCCC
>VZTG01008578.1:265318-325846 GCA_013397845.1 Melanocharis versteri | reverse complement strand
CCAAACCCACGCGGAATTCCACCGCCAAATCCTGTTTTTCCTGTTCCGAAGGGTGGATTCGGGCGTGCCGCTGGCGCTTGGGAAGGGGTGGAGAGGGAAAAGCGTGCGCCCGAGGGGTCGGAGCGCTCGCGGTGGCGCAGGGGGTGGCGGTGATGGAGGGTCCCGCGGGATGGAGGGGGTTGGAGCGTGGCTCTCCTGGGAATTTTGGGAGTAGGGGTTGTGGCGGTCGGCGGGGAGGGGCAGGTGTGGTATTTGCAAAGGCTTGCCTGCTGCCCCAACGGGCCTGGCGTGCCTCTGCTTGTGGGGCTTTGATCCTGGGATCGCTCGGGAATACATTTGTCTCCAGAGGCAGGGGAGGGTGTGGATTAAAATTTAAATACGGCTTCCTGCCTGGGAGCTGCAGGAGGGAGAAGGGTTGAAAAATGGCACAGTTTGTCCAGGGAAAATGTGGCTGCTCCATCCCTGGAAGTGTCCAAGGCCAGGTTGGACGGGGCTTGGAGCAACCTGGGATAGTGGAAGATATTCCCCATAGCAGGGGTGGAATGGGATGGGCTTTAAGGTCCCTCCCAACTCCAACCAGTCTGGGATTCCCTGAAATTCCATGAAAACTGCGTTAATCACCAACACCACCTCTGCCCGGAGTGTGTCCCCATGGAGCATCCCTGCCCTGAGAGCCCAGGAAAACCTCTCCGTGCTCTTTTCCATGGTTTTGCCCAATGCCCGCACAGGCGGGTTGTTGCTGTTCCTGGCACAGCCAGGCTCTCCCGGCTCCAGCCTGTCTCCACAGCAGCTTTTATGGGAGAGGAGACGGGATCACCAGCCTGCTCGTCTCCTCTTTATTGCAATTCCAGCCGGGAACACAGGGATGCACAGGAGGACCTTGTCCTGCATTATGCCCCAGTGGAAAAAACCCAAACAAAACCTTTAGGAAAACTGTCAAAAGGGAATGAATTCCTCATCCGATTCCTGATTAAAATACAGGAATCCAGTTTTCCCAAGTGCGGCCACCAGCCAGGCGGGAAGCATTGCCCTCTCGTGGGCTAAAGCAGCAGCTTCCCACCATGCAGGCCTAACTGAGAGCTTAATTAACCAGCGTTAATTAACTACCCGGGGCCTCACAGTGCAGCACTCCCGAGCGAGCCGACCCCTCATCGGGGCTCCCTGGAGCTTGTCAGGGATTCCCAGGAGCTTTGCTGGGGCTCCTGTCCCATTCCAGCCAGTTTGCCACGGGGCACACACTGGGCACACTGGGCGGGCACACTGGGGCATGAACTGGGCACACTGGGAGGGCTCACTGGGCCATGAGCTGGGCACACTGCTGGCACTGGGGCTTGTACTGTGCATACTGGGAGCGCTGGGACGTGCAATGGACGTACTGGGAGGCCCCACTGGTTTGAACTTTGTATTTTCTCTATTAAACATTTATTTTCCTTTTCAGCAGGGTCTGGATAAAGATTCGTCAGGAGGAGATCTCTTGTTTTCCCTTCTTTTTTTCCATCCCAGACATTCACCCAGTGGATGTCTCACCTTTGTCTGAAGGCAGGACTGAGTTCTTCAGATCCCAGTGATACAAGCACAGGTTTCTCTTTCTCCTACAAACACAAATATATATGTAAATGTTAATTATTATTAGTGTGTAGTAGTAGCCTAGATCAGAGCACTCACTCTTGGTTATTGGGAAGGAATTCTTCTCTATGAGGCCCTGGCACAGGGTGCCCAGAGAAGCTGTGGCTGCCCCTGGATCCCTGGAAGTGTCCAGGGGAAAAAGCCATAAAGGTTTGGACGTGGCTTGGAGCAGCCTGGGATAGTGGAAGGTGTCCCTGCCCATGGCAGGGGTGGGCATGGGATGGGCTTTGAGATCCCTCCCAACTCACTGTCTGAGGGTGAGGCACTGGGAGCGACTCGGAGCAGACTCGGAGCAGTATCCAGGGTGGAATCCTGTCCCCCAGCACCATTTATCTCCGTGAACTCTCATTTCCTGCGTGACGAGGTTCAGAGTTCAGCCAAGGGCTGCCTGCAATGCACGGCCTGGGAGCTTTTGCAGCAGCTCTACTCTCAGGGTGCACTTTGTCCAGGGAAAGCAAAGCCAGATTTCTTCTGCTGTTTGACCCTGCTGCTCCTTCCCACCTTGGATGCACTGTACCCCTTTCCAGGGAGGTGGGGGATTCACTCAATCAGCTCAGGGGATTTTCCCAGATGGATCATGGAAGTCTCTGTTGCTGGAGAAAATGAGATACATCACTTCCAGCCCAAACAATCCTGACAGGAGCCAGGCAGGAGCAGGCAGAGCAGAAAAGCTCCATTCTTGGACAAAATAATTAAAATTATACCATGTTCCCCCTCAAAACCCAATGATTTTTCCCCAGGATCTGTGCAGAAGAGGAATTTTGATGTGGTTTTCCCAGGATCTGTGCAGAAGAGGAATTTTGATGTGGTTTTCCCAGCATCTTTGCAGAATGGGAATTTTGGCTGGGTGGCTTTGCTGAGCTTGTACTTAACCAGAAATGCACAGAAAAACGATCCTGAGATTAGCTGGGAGCAGGCAGGGGCTCGGTCCCCGTTAAGTGCTGGTGCGGGGTGGAGGTCGTTGTCCTGTCTTTCAGGAAGGGGGTGCTCCCAGCAATCCTGGGATTATCCCTGGGCATGGAGTCCAGAGTGACAGTCACAGAGAGGGACTTCATAAACAAAGCAGACAGTTTGCACAGCCAGCGGCCGAGGAAAGCTTTCTCTGGAGCAGAAGAGTAATCAAATTCCGCGTGGGAGCACCGGAGGTGCAGGAGACGGCGCAATGTGATTTCCAGGACAGCCATCCCTCATCGCTCCTCTCTGCAGGGCCACAGCCTGTGCCTGTCACCGTGGGCCTGGCCAGGAGCAGTTCCTGCTCTCCCGTCTCCATCCCTGCTACATCAACAGCTGCCATTCCCTCCCTCCAGTGCCATCGGAGAAGGAACGGGAGCCCAGGCTCCCCTGGCTTTTCCCACCCTTGTCCCAAGGAGCCAGCCCCCAGGAATATGATCTGAACCCCCTCCAATGCTTATTTTCCCTTACTATTTATCATGCATTCCTTCCACGAGGAATCCCTTAAATCCCTGTCTCACTTAAATCCCCATCCCTGGGCTGCTGGACCCAGCCTTCCCTGGAAAAGCTGTCCAAAAGGAGCATGTGTGATAAACGTTCCCGTTTTGGGTGTCCACACTGGACACCCCCAGGAAGAGCCTTGCTAAGGCGGTTTTGAGCAATAATTAATCCAACAACAATTATTAAACACCAAATCTCCTTGTGTTCCACATGACAAATACCAGCCACGCTTCAGCATCCTCTTTCTTGGGTGTAAAGACTTATTTTTCTGCTAAAAATTAGCCAAATGAATCAATGCCTGGAATTATGCCTGTGGGAATGAGTAATTTCTTACAGTTCATAGAAATATTTCCCGTTTTTGAGCCATATTCTGGCTCATCTTTCCAGATAATCACAAAACCAGCCATTCTCTCCTAGTTCCAGCTTGGCCAGCTGGTAAAGCATCTGACAGCAGAAATGGCTGAGTCTGAGCATGAACATTCCCTTATTTATTAATTTTCTTCCCTATTTTTGGGCTTTATGTTGTTGAAATGAGACGTCAGGACTGCCCAGGGACAGACCTGTGTGCTGCAGCTCAGGTGTGCTGTTCCTCAGGGGCACAAGGAGTATGTTCCGTTATTCCCTCACCTCCACATCAATCCCAGCAGGTCCATATGGACCCGCACAGGGCTGAACGTGGGTGCAGGCTGGGATCTGCTCCATCCCTGCTCCAGGGATGCTCCAAGCAGTCAGGAGGATGTGGGCAGCAGGATGTGGGCAGCCAGCGCTGGCAGAAGAAGCCTTTTCATCACTCCCATCCCAGATGAGACCTTGGTCTTGATCCAAGGACTCCATGTGACAGATGGATTTTTCCCTCCAAGGAGGGAATTTCACTGCCTGGATGTGAGCTGCACATCCTTCACCCACGGGCAGCCTGAGGCAGATAATGGGATGCAGGGGTTGGAGGAAAACATGTAGGAACAAAGGAAAACCATAACGTAGGAGAGAAGAGTTTTCGTATATCCATCCTCAGATATTTTTAGTCTGAAAGGCACAAACGCATCACTGAGCTATGAAAGGAAAGCTCCCTGCTGCTCTCCATGCCAGAGGCTTCGGAGCAGCGCCCTGCCTGCTTTGAAGGAGGTTCCTGTGGGCACCTATATCCAGGTGTAGGAAAATTTCCCTTTAGCTGAAGGAAACATCACAGGCAGGGACACCTTCCACTATCCCATGTTGCTCCAAGCCCCTTCCAACCTGGCCTTGGACACTTCCAGGGATAGGGCAGTCACAGCTTGTCTGGGCACCCTGTGCCAGGGCCTCACCGCCCCCACAGGGAAGAATATCTTCCCAATTTTCAATCTAAATCTGCCCTTCTTCAGTTTAAGTCCAATCCCCCTTGTGAAAAGCCCCTCTCACAGCAGATCAGCTGCATCTGCCCTCTGCTCAAGGCTTGGAGCGAGTTCTCAGCACAGGCTGCCAAGAAGAGATGGGTGATGTTGGGACCCTATCCCCCTTCCCACCTGGATAAGGGCTGAGGGCAATGGGAGGAGCAGCTGGGATGGTTGGCTTGGAAGGCTCTGGCTCTGTCTTAAGCCAGGGAAACACAATCATTCCTTTCCTCTCTAATTTTCAGGCTTGCTGGGAGTGCGAAGAGGACAAAGAGCAGCAAATGTGATGGAGGCAGCAGCCCAAGCCGGACCCTGTGCCAGTGCCCAGCTGTGCCATTGGGGTTTGGCTCTGCCACCACGGGACTGTGAACAAACCCAGCCAAGCTACAACGATGCTGCGCGCCCCTCCTTCCTCTTCTCCTCCATCCTTTTTGCATTATTAAATGTACTCCCATCTAATAGGATTTTATATGTCATCATTTTTCCCCGAAGTGGGAAAAAAGGAAACAATTAGGGGTGGCAGGTCTAGCCTGGCACGCAGCAACACCATTAAGCAGGGGCTGCTACGCTGCTGTTGGTTTGGAGCCTCCTTAGCATTTTCATTAGCTCTCCAAAGCTTTTGATGTCCCTAATTTACGCCACCGACACTGCAGAGGAGGCAGGCGATGATTAAGACGAGCTTTTACTCCTCTGGAGTGCGCCGGGTACCTCGTGGCTACGGACCCTGCATATAAAGCAATATTGCGTATTATTCCGAGCTGTTTGTTCCATTAATCATGAGCCTGCTTTGCTCTGGGAAGAGGAACTGGAATACAGCAATATTCTGTCTGCTTGTTTTTAAAATACATGTGTGGGTGGACACTCCAGCTACTGCTCACATTTTTCTCTCACGAGAAGAGCTGTTCGTGATTCTCCTCCCCAGTGTTTTCTTTTGACACTGATTTTGTTGGTCGGACTCGGGAAGGGAACAGCCTCAAGCCTGTCAACGAGTGTTGTATGGAAATAAGGAGTACTGATTGAGAAATGCTTGAAATTCAGCATTGCAGAGAGGAAAAGAATTTCTTCATGGAAAGGGTGGTCAGGCTGGGCATTGGAATGGGCTGCCCAGGGAGGTGGTGGGGTCCCCATCCAGGGAAGGGCTGGATGTGGCACTCCGTGCTCTGGGCTGGGTGACAAAGTGGGGATCGGGCACAGGTTGGGCTCCATGATCTTGGAGGGCTTTTCCTACCTCAATGATTCCATGATTCTGTGATTCAGTTCGAAGTCACTCACTGCCCTCACAGTCTCAGCCTTCACCTGCCACCCAGGCAACAGCAGGTCTTGGGATTCCTTCAGGATATCCCGAAGGAAATTTGTAGACACAACTGTGTTCAACTCGTGATCCTGAGAAGACATTATGGAGGCATTAAAAGCAGCTCAGCAAGTTGTGTCAGCATCTTCCATAACCTTGTCTCGCTCATCTGACCTAGTGAAGAACCTTCCAGAAAACCAGCAGGTTCTGGGGTTGAATGAAATGAAAAAGGGAATAAAACAACCAATTTGAGAATTATTAGTGAGCTCCCATCCTGTTCTCAAGACACGGGCAGTGTGTCAGGGCGTGTCTCCAAGCTGAAGGGTTTACAGGATGCATAAACAGCTCCATAAAAACCACGTTGTCACCTGCTCCTGGAAAAGCACTGCTAGAAGCAGCAGGTAAGGCCAGAGCAGCTCCATCAGACAGCAGAGCTGCTTCTTCACTGCCGTCAGATGGCTTCACCTGGATGTCCTTCATCAAAAGATCAACTGAAAAACGACAGGCCTGTTACTTTTTTAAAATGCACTTATTCAAAAAAGGCATTTCCCTCCTTCATATACCCTCACTACAAAACTCAGCATGCACTCCAGTGAAAAGAATTTCCCTTCCTAGAAGAACGATAGATTGCGCACACACAAATCAGGTTAGTCCAGTTTATATAGGAACAGCCAATTATATAATTTATTTAATTTACAGTACAACTGAGCTGCACACCCAAGACACAGATTAATTACAGAGCATGAAAGGCAGACACAGCAGGTGTCACTTGTTCCCCATCTGGTTTGGGTTTCTAAACTGGGACACCCCCAGGAGCACCCCAGCATCTCCACTGCCACACAGCCCTGGTCTCATGGCAACCAAAGGAAGCTTTGAATCATGGAATTGTTCAGGTTGGAGAAGTGCGCAAGACGATCCAGTTGAACCACTCCCCCAGCATTGCCAAGGCCACCACTGCCCCATGTCCCCAGGTGCCACAGCTACATGGCTTTTAAATCCCTCCAGGGATGGGGACTCCGCCCCTGCCCTGAGCAGCCCCTTCCAAGGCCTGACCACCATTTCCAGGGAGAAATTCCTGCTGATCTCCCCCCCGAGCCTCCCCTGGCCCAGCCTGGGGCCGTTCCCTCTCCTGTCCCTGTTCCCTGGGAGCAGAGCCCGACTCCCCGCTGTCCCCTCCTGTCAGGGAGCTGTGCAGAGCCACAAGGTCCCCCCGAGCCTCCTTTTCTCCAGGCTGAGCCCCTTTCCCAGCTCCCTCAGGAATTCTCCCGGGTGCAGGAATGCCTCAGCCTGTTTTGTTCCTATGGATCGTTGCTCTGACAGATCCCAGCCCTCGGAGACCTCCACAGCCCGCACAGGGAACACACAGCACTGCTAATGACACATTCCAGAACATCCTGGCTGTGTGAGTAATTGCAGATCCTTTGCACAGGCATCTCCATGAAGGCAGTGGGAGTTGTAGAGACATTATTAGGTCTCCTGACATTTTAAAAAGGCTTAGACAGAAAATGTCTTCGAGGGGTTTCAAAGGCTGCAATGGAACTGAAATAGTTTTTGTGATAATAACCAAACAACCACGAGGAGCTTTGTGTAACTGCTTGGACATGAGAGAACGGAGAGAGAAAATCCACACACAAAGAGAGGAGAAAGGAAGAGTTATATCCAAGCAAAGCCATCAGGGCTGCTCCCACAGCCCCCTGACTGCCCCAGGAGAGGTCACACGCAGGGACAACACCAGCCAGCACCACAGGTCCAGCACTGGGAGCTTGGGGGGGTCTCTTCTCCAATAAGGAAAGTCAGGAGCAGAGCCTCTGTGCTGATTTTGGCAAGTGAGCACAACCTTTTGGACAGCTCCAAACCCTCCTGCAGAAGCTGGGTTTCTGAAATCATAAGGAATAGGTTTTCCTGCTGAATCAAATGGTGTGAGGGGTCCAGCTGAAACTGGGGCAAACTCCCCTGGCACACACGGAGCCAACTGATCCCATGTGTGTGTAGAGACAGCCTAAGGAGACTGGAAAAGCAGCTCAGGGACAGCACAGGAGACAAGGGAGCACCATGCCAAGAGTTGTTCAAATGTTGTATACTCACAAGGATACAAACTTCATGAGTTTGTGTATTAGCCTGCAACATGAACAAAAACATCTGTGAGAAAAGGCCCTTCTTTAGCACCTTCCACTGAAACCCAACCTGGGTTGGGAGGGACCTTAAAGCCCATCCAGTGCCACCCCTGCCATGGGCAGGGACACTTTCCACCATCCCAGCTTTGAGAAAAGCTCCAAGCGCCATCCAGCCTGGACACTGCCAGGGATCCAGGGGCAGCCACAGCTTCTCTGGGCACCCTGTGCCAGGGCCTCCCCACTCTCACAGGGAACAATTCCATCCCAATATCCCATCTATCCCTGCCCTCTGGCAGTGGGAAGCCATTCCCTGCATCCTGGCTCTCCAGGCCCTCATATTTCATGCAGGCTCCCCTCAAGCCATTCTCGACACAAATACTTTCACAGTAAGAGCCTGAAAGCCTCCAGCACCTCCTGTTCCATATGGTGTTCACCTCCAACAATGAAATCACTGCACTTGAAAAGTGCTATAAAAAGTAGCAATTCCTCTCCTCCCGTGTCTCATGTGTCAAGACCATGTTGCTGTGTAAAAAACAAACCCACAGTGCAACACTGAGGCCTTACAGTCTTCTGCTTGGGCTAAAACACACCCAAAACAGGAGACAAAATCATGGAATTATTTAGCTTGGAAAAGCCCTCTAAGACCATGGAGTTCAACTGTTCCCCAGCACTGACCCATGTCCCCAGGTTGCTTTAAATGTTCACCTTCCAGGTGTAGATGCTCCTTCCCCAGGCAGTGCCATCTGAACTGGCTCATCCCAGGTCCCAGCTAGAACCTGGGTAACTTGGATGGAGGGGGGAAAATAAATATCCAATAGAATTCCAGGAAGGCTGGGAAAAGGAGCTTCGGACAGCACAACCAGGGTGATGGTTGGGCAAGGAAAAGATAAGCAGCTTCTGCATCAATGGGCACTTACAACCTCCTGGTTACCTTCATCAGGGGCAGCTCCTGCCCAAGGACAGCAAGGATCACCCCTGGACTGGGAGTGAGAGCACGTGGAATCTCCTGCCTCTAGTGAATGGAGGAAGTCAGAGTAAAGCAGGAATGAAAGCCTGATTTTATGCAGATACAGCTGTAATCACTCCCAGAACTGCACAAGTCTCGGGAATTGCACACAGGAAAACTTCACTTCTGCCATGCAAAAACTGCAGTTTTGGTGGGCAAGCCAGTCTGTCAATCAATAATTTAGGCACCCGGAGCCACACACATGCTCATTTTTAGCGCAAATGCCTCACTTTGTTAGGGATTTGCTCTGGTCAATAGACTCCTGAAAACAATTTAACTCTGCACATTATGGATGATTTCCTCTGAGTTAACAGGCTGGAGATACTTAAAAACTGGCATGTACTCACAAGAATAGAGAGGTTTGTTCTGACAGACATTTTTTTTCCTCTGGAAAACTTCTTACATTAAAAACTTCTAGTCACAGGTAATTGCTAACATGGAACATTTATTGCTTTAAAAAAATAAACATGCAGAAGCCATCCTCCTTAAAAACAACACATACAATTACGCAGTGGGGATTTTAGAGGAAAGCAACAACCCTGCAAGGCATGGATTCCTCCAAAAGCTCCAGCAGAAATGTATTTTCTGTGGGAGTCCACGCTCCAGCTGTGCCGTGCAGTGAGTCCAGCCAAAGGCAATCACATAACAGAGCATTTGCCTTGCAGTTTATCTTTCTTTTTCTGCTGTTTGGATTTCTTTCCATCCACCTGCAGACTGATAGTTCTCCTCTGCTCCAGATTCAAGAGCTCCTGGAAGAGCTCCTGCACGTTGTAGTTCATTTTGGCTGATGTCTCCATAAAGGCACACTTCCACTTGCTGGCCAGCGCTTGCCCCTCGCTGGCATCCAGCTCCCTCTGCGTGTCGTCACTTTTGTTCCCCACCAACATTATCGGGATCTTCTGGATGTCGCCTTTGATCTGACATATCTCATCGAAGATGGGATGAAGATCTTCCATGGATTGCCTGCTGGTGACGGAGTACACCAAGATGAAGGCATGCCCTTTGGATATGGAGAGCCGCTGCATGGCAGGGAACTGATGGCTGCCCGTGGTGTCCGTGATCTGCAGCGTGCAGATGCTCTTGTCACAGCTGATCACCTGCCGGTACGTATCCTCGATGGTGGGGATATAGGTTTCCCTGAAAGTGCCCCTTACAAAGCGCAGGACCAGGGAGCTTTTGCCGACCCCCGCTGCTCCGAACACCACCACCCTGTAATCATTGCTCTGCTCAGGCATGTTCGCTGCGCCGCGACGTGAGGGAAGGTTTTCGCCTAAAAAGCCCGAGTTCCGCCGAGTTTACACACCCCTATGCAGAGGTGGGCTGTGGAGAGGGAGGGGGAAAGGCGCTTTATTGAAATCAGCAATTAATAAATCACTCACATCCTTCTCCCTTGAAATAAATGACTACCTCCCCAACTCCAGCCATGCAGCCCATGCACGTTTAACGCTACGAGAAGAGAATAAGAATTCACCTGCAGCCATCGGCTCCACAGAGCACCGAAACGGGGCTGAAATCGCCTAGCAGCCGCGGGGAAGAGGTATTCCAGCTCCAGGGAAGCCGTGCTCCAGCCCCGGGAAAGCCGCGCTCCAGCCCCCGGGAAGGCGTGTTCCAGCCCCCGGGAAGCGGTACCACCCTCGCCCGGAGCGCCGCCGCCGCCGCGGGAGGGGAGGGGAGGGGAGGCTCCGTGCCTCCGTAAATCCAGCCTTCCACTCAACTCCCCCACGAAAATAGATAAATAATCAACACAACCGCCTGAATTAAAGCCGCTGCAGCCGAGTTCTGTCGCTCCATCCCTCACTCCGCGCACAGACAAAGGCGAGTCTCGCCCTCCCTTAAGCCCCCCGCGCCGCATACCCCCAGGTACTGCGGGGCTCTGCCGTCTTTCATCCACCCTGCGCACCTCCCACCTTAAATTTAGGGCTGATTTAATTTAAAAGCTTCAAATCCGGGTCAGGTTTTCATCCCCACTGCCATAAAGCGGGGCAAGGATGCTCTGAGCAGCTTCTCAGCCCTCTCCGGGGAAGCCACCGAGCCCTGGGGCCATGGCCAGCAAGGTCCACTCAGGACCTTATCCGCGTAATCCCTTCCAGCTGGAGATATTCTGTGATTCCACTGTTTGGTTTGAAATAAAGTAGTTGTGTGTTACAATCACAATTCGTATTTCTCCTCGTTTATTAGGAATTTCCCCCAAGGCCGTCTCTCCAAACGCCCTCATGCGGGGACACCGGAGCGGGCACCACCCGGTGCCGGAGAGGAGCAGGCGGCCGTGCGTCCCCGCTGTTCCCCCTCCGGCACGGCCGGGGCTGAGAGCCACTCCCGGTTGTTCCTCGCCCTGCTCCGTCCTGGACGCCGCCGTGGGCTCGGCTGCGCCTTCACGGCCCCTTCCCGCCCATGGGCTCCCTCCGGGGCTCGGCTGCGCCCTCACGGCTCCCTCCCGGGCTCGGCTCTGCCCTCACGGCCCCTTCCCGCCCATGGGCTCCCTCCCGGGCTCGGCTCCGCTCTGCCCTCACGGCTCCTTCCCGCCCCTTCCCGCCCGCGCGTTCCCGCCCAGGCACCGCCCGCCCTCACGCCCCAAGATGGCCGTCGGCCTCTGAGGGGATTGGTGTGAGATTAATAAATTTTATGAAGTGTTTCTGTTTGTGGGTCATCTACAGGCTGGTCACGTTGCAAAATGTGGAATATGTGGAATTTCCTTGAGAAAGGATGTTCTTTGATATTTGATATTCGTGTACTTTCAAGCCTAATCAAGAAGAAGTGAGATTGAATCTGTGAAACAGAAGCCAACAAGCTCTTAAGTGATGCCCATGGGTTAAAAAGACAAGTGAATTGTTGGTAGAATTGTTAAGGTTAGGGCTGGACGTGTTTCTCTGCTCTCAGACCTAGGGGAGGTTAACAAAGCTTGGGAAGAAGGATGAACCATTGATAGTGGGCACAGGGAATGCAGGATTTACGGACCACAAGGACATCTGGCAGAACTCCCAAGATTGAGGAAGAAACTCATAAAAACAACTCAGTAACTGCTGAAATCAGCACTGGTGGAGGAAACACTTCCCAGTCCTTCCCCAAGCTCACACTTCCCAAACCATTTGTGGTTTTCCAGGTTATCATTTCTTATTTGTCTGATCCTTGTTACATTCCAGACTCTGTGGTATTCTCTATTTTAAATCCACTTCTCTCAGCCTTGTAATGCTCCTATCCCAGACCAACAAAAAGTATCTCTTTAGATCTATTTCATACTGCTGTGGAGTTTTTTTGTCTAACATAAAAACCCAAGAGGAATTTCAATATTGACATGAGGCCGAAATACCTGGGATGGAACTTGGACCAAATCCATCCCCATGCACGGGGAACTAAATCTGAGATCTTGAGAAGAAACGACCTCTCTAAAGCCAGTAAGGTGCCCATTTGTACTGAGATGCTTTGAAAGTTCCTGTCTGAATTAATAATGATAATAATGAAAATGGGAAAATAAAGCAGAGCTCTGAAAGTCCACTAATCAACATTAGGAGTCAGGGGTCACCTCTCACTGTCCCTTTGCTGGAAGAAATTCCTGTTCTTCTTACATCTGCTTTTACAGTTCCTGTCTCCATGGGCAGGATGACTTGCTTGTGGCAAGACTCATCACCTGCAAGCCATTCACTTTGCCTGAATCCCATCATTAATGGGGATTTTCAGAGCAGATTTACAAACCGTCATTTCTGGTGTTTATGGGGTATTTCTAAACCATCATTTCTGGTGTTTATGAGGTATTTATTAGCCACAATGAAATGCTGGCTAGGAACAAGTAGCTAATTTGCTCTCTGTGCTAGCCACTTTTGCTCAGTTATCCCATTTTCAGATATTTTCCAAGCCTTCCAATGGTTCTTTCTAAGAAGCGTTTTATTTAAACCTCCAGATCTAAAGCCTGAAGCTGGGATTGATTTCCTATAATAGGCTCTGACAAGGGAAGAACTCTGAGAGCTCTTGCACAGTGTGGTGTCAGGTGCTAAGTGGGAAGCAGACCCGTGACACGTCCATGTGCCCACCACAGATCAAAACCTTCCAAAAATAAATCTGTTGCTGCTCATGGCTTATTTTACCCCAAAAAGTGCACTGACGCTGTCCCGTCGTCGAGAGCAGGTGACAGTCATTATAACCAGAACTGGAGCTCGTCTCCTGCAGCTCCATCTCCTGCCATTCTGTCCCCAGCAATGCACCCAATCTTTCATTGGCATCCTAACAAAATCCCGTAAAAAAGCTTTGGGCTGCAGGGTTTGGGGTGGGAGAGAGGACGTGTTTCAGTGTCCCACAACATAACAGCTGCTTGGGGGCTGCTGGAAGTGGGTTTAAAGAGGACAGGGAAGAAACTCCAGCACCTCCCTCTCCCCGGGCAGTGCTGGCAGTCTCAGGTGGCATTTCCCATTGCCGCCTGTTCTCACTGTGTCCCTGCGCAGCGACACGGACACACAAAGCTCCAGGGGCAGCCCGGACGCCGAGCAGCCCCTTGCAGGCCATGGGAGCTTCCGCACATCAGCGAATTCCCCGCATCTCGCTGACGAGGGATCGCTGGTTTGTGCTCGGTCCAGCCGGGAGCCGGGTTCTGGTGGCAGCAGGTGGCAGCAGAGCCCTGCCAGGGCAGGATGCGCCTGGGAGAGGAGCCTGTGGGAGGGGTTGGCGGTTCTACAGGCCCTGAAATCTCATTTATTCGCTCTTTTGACTCTCGTTAGGTCCCAAAGAGCTGCGCTGCCTGTGGCCTGGCTGGGGCCAGCACAGGCTGCAGCGGGAACGGAGCCACGGGCCGTCCCAGGTACTCACACCCAGATCCTCTCTCAGGTGACCTCAGGCTCTTGATACTGACCTTCATCTGTTTTCATCAGATTTTCCACTACTCCCTAAGTGCAAGTCAAAGAATTATGGCATTATTTAGGTGAGAAAAGCCCTCTCACACCACTGAGTCCAATCATTCCCCCAGCACTGCCAAGGCCACCCCTGTCCCATGTCCCCAGGCACCACATCCACATGGCTTTTAAATCTTTCCAGGGATGGGGACTCCACCCCTGCCCTGGGCAGCTGTGCCAAGGCTGGACAACTCTTCCCATGAAAAATTTTTCCCGAATATCCAATCCAAACCGCCCCTGGCACAACCTGAGGCCGTTTCCTGTTGTCCTGTCCCTGTTCCCTGGGAGAAGAGACCGACACTTCTTAAAAAATTTATTTTCCCTGGATTATAGGCAGCAAGAGAACATGGGGAGAGCATGCTTGGAGCAGCAGGCAGCAGCACCTTGAAATATGGCAGCAGATGGAGCATGATGCCCAAATCAGCACTGCAGTGGGTGATGGCCAACACACAAAGGTCACAGCACAGCTGTGACAACTCCAGGGCTGGCGAGCAGGGACAGGAAGGAAAACTCTGCAGTTGGGGTTGTTCAGCCTGGAGAAGAGAAGGCTCCAGGGAGACCTTAAGAGCCCCTTCCCATAATTAGAGGCTCCAGGAAAGCTGGAGAGGGACTTTGGATGAGGGTCTGGAAGGACAGCACAAGGGGGAATGGAGGGGATTGGAGATGAGGAGAAATTCCAGCAAAAAAATCCACAATATTGTATATTTTATTTAAATTAACAAAACTATGTGTTTTCCAGGTTGCTTAAAGCATTCTGTAAAAACTGAACTCAACCTAAACAAAAAAAAAAGGATATATTTTAATAAGACCCAGGGACTATTTCCGAGACGTATGAGTAGGGCTGAGGAATGAAGAAATAAAAAACCCACACACGCACGCACACGTACACGCGCCCCGTAAACAAATTGTTAGTGTTTGACACAAAATTTGGTTTGAAAGCTGCGGCTCCCCGTTCGTGGGGAGCCTTTACAAAATGCAATGCTATAGTCTAAGCTGGAAAAGAACCCACGGACACAGCTATGGGAACAACATAAATATCACGTAAGAACCCAAGGGAAAAGGGGTGGTGGAGTTGCAAAGTCGAGCGTTCAGCTGGGAACGTTCCGGAGTTACGGGGATGTGCGTTGATTTCATTCACTTTGTAATGGAGTAACTACTGCAAGTAGGAACACTGCTCAGACCTGCTTTGCCTCCAGGGGCAGGGAAAGCTGGGCCTCCCAGGGAGGGCAAACACAACGAATGGAATTGCTTCAAGAAAATCCAATAGGAGCTCCAATTAATACACAGGGAGCAGCCCTTTGGCAGAGGGGTCTGCCCAGTGTGACACATCCTGCCTGGAGAAGCCCCATGTGGTGGTGCACAACTTGGGGTGCCCAGCGATCAAACCCCGTGCAAGGTGATCTTGTGGTGCCACCCTCTCTTTTTTCCTAGTGTTGAGCTTTAGTAAGTGGATGGGGGTAAATGAATAAATTCTGGGGTGGGAATCGTGGTGGTACCTGGGCTGGCAGGAATGAGTTTCCCCTCTCTGCCTCCTCTCTAACCTCTCAGCAACACACAGCAGCAGCAGATTCTTATCTTGTAGGGCCAGGACTGGGAGGGTGAGTTTCGTGTTACCAGCAGTTAACACAGACATTTACTCCTGCCAGCTCACGAGGCTCTCTGGACGCTCCAGGCCACGGAAGGTGTGCCCTGAGCAGCACAGACCCTTCCCCACCGTTCACTTCCCTGAACTGATCCCAGCAGGCTCCGGCTCAAGCCTCCACCGCGGATCAGTTCCCACTCCCCTCTCTCTGCCAAAGGCCTCCCAGCACGGGGCTGAGCGAGCCCAGCGCCTGCATCTGCTCTGGGAAAGCAAAGATCCACATTAGTGCGTGACCAGCGGATTCTTTCAAGTCCGATAATCCCTGGAAGAATCCAGCTCTGCTCCAGCCTGGCAGTGCACGGAGCGAGACTGCCCAGCTCCCAGGGATGCACCGTAACAAAAGGGGAAGGTGGGGGAAGCCACAAAAGCACGGGAAGCCGAAGGGACTGAGAACAGGGAGGAGCTGGCTGTGGGATCAGCACCTTGGGAACTTGGGTCAGGAGCGCTCCGTTCTCCTGCGACTCAGCTCAGCATCCAGGCTGGACATTCCCTGTATTCAACAAACAGCTGTAAAACCTGCTGAGAGAGCAGTCGCTGCTTCTACTAAAGCCTTGCTAACAGCCTGCTCCTCTCCCAGCTGTGCTTCATCCAGCAACAGAGGGTGGCTGCAGGGCTGCACCAAAGACTCAGACAATGGTCAGTAACAGTTGCAGCGGTGGAATTAAGTGTTTTAACAATGAGGCTTTATCCCTCCCACAACCAACACCATGTGTAAGTTGCACACAGGGGCAAACCCAGAGTACTGAGCTCCTGCCTGAGCTCCCTGCAGCACCTTTATGCACCAGCACACCCAGCAAAATCAAACCAGCCCCACGGCAGCTCTGCCCCGGCCCCACGTCCGGACGCGCGACTTTGCAACCTCAGTGCCCTTCCAGCAGGGTTTTACGTGCCCAAGTGTAACACGATATACACAGCCCTCCCCCCAGGAATAACTACACCATAGTAAAGAGTTACAAATGTTCTGCTCGCTGTCGCTGCTCTGTGAATGCACCAGGGACTGGGTGCTCGAGGAGCGGATGCAGCCGGAGAGGTCTCCTGCCAGAGGGACTCGTGTGCCCTCTGCTCGCCACCCCAGGCCGGTCCCTGCTGAGGCACCTCCGTGTCACTCCTGAGCCTCCTTCCGAGCCAGCTTGTAGACCTCCGTGGGCCCGTCCACGTGGGTGATGGTGGTGGTGAGCTGCAGCTCCTCCCCGCTGTTCACCCCCAGGTCACCTGGGAAACAAAGGTGTTCCATCAGTAAAATATGGGACTATTCAAAAGGAAAAGATCTAGTTTATTCCCTCCAGCCTTTCAGCTGCCTAAGCCATGGACCAGCAACCTTCCTATAAATTATTTTATTTACAGTTATTTGAATAGAAGCACAAGAAACACATTGAGGGGCTAGAGCGTGTCCAGGGAAGGGAACAGATCTGGGCAAGGGGCTGGAGCCCCAGGAGCGGCTGAGGGAGCTGAGGGGGCTCAGCCTGGAGAAAAGGAGGCTCGGGGGAATCTTCTGGCTCTGCACAACTCCCTGACAGGAGGGTCTGTTTTCTCCACTTCTTATCCCTCCATCTGAGCTATGCAGTTCCATATGGGCAATGCTAAAAGGCACAAAAATCATCCTGAAGGCTCCAGCCCGCCTCGGCTGAAAGTCAAACCTGCCTAACCCAGCCATTAATTCAAATGCCTGCTTGGAAACCCAAACCATCATTTACAAAACTTTGCAAGGCGCTGAGTGTGCACTTGGGCCAAAAAAAAAAGGCACAGAAGGCATCCCCTACTTTGTATCTCTTTGTCCCCATGAGAGCCCCCAGGTCATCTGGGGACATTTACCATTGGACTGGTCTTCGCCGTAGTTCTTGTGGGATGGTGCGTACAGGAACATGAGGGCGAACACGTAGAGATTCCACATCCCATAGATGCCGGTGAAGAAGGCGCTGTTCACCTGGATCGTGACCTCCCCCCACTTCCAGTGGCCTTCTGTCACCTGTCCAGAGAAAACAGACACAGACAGGCCGTCAGGAAGAGCAAATTCCATAAAGATACGGCCTTGGAGTAAATCAGCGAGAACAGCATCAGTTCAGCAGGACGGAGGAAATGGAGTGTTACAGGCTCAGTGAGGCAGAAGTCAGGCTGGGATTCTCCTCTTCAGACTCAGTCTGCAGGGAAAAATGCTCCTGGCAAAATGATTCCCGCAGGACTTCTTCAGCTCTGATGTCTCATTTAATGTGACCGAAGCGCTGCGCTCTGCGATACCCACGCCACAAGCATGTGCTCAGCACAGATTGGCACACAAAGGGCACTACCTGGGGACACCACTGACATCCCAAAACTGCTAAAAATAGACCTTTCGTAGCAGGAAAACCAGCGTGAATAATAGGGGAATTGATGTGCAGTGCACGGCTGGCTGAGGAGGGGCCAGGCTGACAGCACCAACCTGCCACACGCTGAGGGCTGTCAACATCCATGAAAATATCATCAATATTAATATTCCTTGAAGATACACGGACTGCTCAGGCTGAAATGTTGCTTTCTGTTAAAGAACAACATAAAGGCCAAGAGGAAAACTAAAGCAGCTTAAAAAGAGAGCCATGGAGATGCTCTGAGGGCTGGAGCCCCTCTGCTCTGGAGCCAGGCTGGGAGAGCTGGGGGTGCTCACCTGGAGAAGCAAAAGATCCAGGGAGAGCTCAGAGCCCCCTTCAGGGCCTAAAGGGGCTCCAGGAGAGCTGGAGAGAGACTGAGGACAAGGGATGGAGGGACAGGACACAGGGAATGGCTTCCCACTGCCAGAGGGCAGGGATGGATGGGATATTGGGAAGGAATTGTTCCCTGGGAGGGTGGGGAGCCCTGGCACAGGGTGCCCAGAGCAGCTGTGGCTGCCCCTGGATCCCTGGCAGTGCCCAAGGCCAGGCTGGACAAGGCTCGGAGCACCCTGGGGTAGTGGAAGGTGTCCCTGCACATGAGATGGGCTTTAAGGTCCCTTCCAGCCCAAGCCAGTCTGCGACTCCATGATTCAAGCAGTGATAAAAGCTCATTCGTACAGAGGCGACACCGGAGCTCAGGACAAACAGGTACAGCTCCTGCTGGGCACAGCAGGGCTGCAAAGCCAGCCCAGGGAAGGTTGGATGCTGTCACGTCTCCGTGGGCACACAAAGCCACTCGAGTGTTTCAGTGTGAACAGACCATTTCCCTCTTGCTGAGTTCTCAGAAATGACTAAACCCTGTTGGCCGATTTTCCGCACGGCGCAGCCCCAACGCTCGCTGGGAGCCAAGGGCCTTTGTGCCGGCTCCAGCCTCAGCGACTGCATGGCAGAGCTTCAAATAAATGAAAACAACTTCTTCAAGAGCAACTTGTTATCAAACGTGCTCAGAACAGGCCAGTCCTGTCTGACCAGTGATGAGCCGGCGTCGGGAGCGGCTGGGAAGCGACGGCCGATGCTCTCCCGGGGAGCCCAGAGCCATCCCTCACCTGGCTGACGATGAAGAAGATGACGGTCATGGCTGCACAGGCCAGGGTGATGAGCATCAGGAACTTGAACCTAAAAATCAGCCCCTGTTTAGAGAGAAATGTCACTGGTCACATTAACAGAATCCACAAAACCCATTTTGGGTTTTAGGATAGACAAGACACGAGGATAAAAAATAAAACAAGGGTCCAACCCACGAAACCCCAAAGCAAAACAACCTCCACCCACTCCTGTGCCGTGCCCAGCACAGCCCATATCCTCCGCTCCCCACACGTCTGCGCTCCTGCCGGAAGCTCCGCGCGGGGTGGGCACGTCTGGACAGCGCTGCCTTTCCATGACATTTGCTCGGTGGCTGATTGAGCAGCAGTTAATTAAGTGGAAGAGGTGGCATGTCGGTGTGAGCCGGGCTGCAGGAGGGGACGGCCCGACAGCTCACGGCTCTTGTAAAACAAACACGCGGCGGGTCGGTGTCTCCGCGTGGGCTCGGGGTCTCACCACACTCATCCTCACCCCCAGCCCGGCTGGGAGGGAGCTGCAGCGATTCCAACGTCTGGAAAACCTGGCTGGCTATCACAGAATGGAGATTCCGAGACGAACTCCTTGGCTGGGAATCCCACTGCCCACCACCCCTGCTTTCACTGGTTTTACATTTTCACTTACAAATTCTTTTGGTTTTGGGTGAGCGCGTGGGTTTTTTTAACCTGGTTCTGGAATTTAGGTGGAAATGTCAGTGTCTGCGTAATTACCCTGCCACACCACGACAACAAAGGGCTATTAATTTAACTCTTCCACACCAGATCCGTGCTCCCTGGATGTTTGGATGTGGAGTGTGGCAGCAGCAGCTCTGCACCACAAGCTGAACCCCTGTGCCTCCTGCTAGAGGGAAAAACACTCAGTATCTGCATCAAATTCTTTCAAGTCCAATTTTCTAATTTTTTTAATGTGCAATCCTGATGGGTGATAACGACTTGTTTAAAGAAGAAGTGACCATAATTTAGAAGAACGGCTTTGGGGATAAATATTTCCACCCCTGTAGAAGAAGTTTGAGCACTGAGAGTGAGTTCCTCGGGTATGGCAGCAGGCAAATCAGGTAGGACAGAAAAGCATACAAAATCATGGGCTAAAAATGGGGATAATGGAGGGAATGTGTTGTGCTTTGACTCTCCAGCCACTTCCTAAGGAAATGACAACCCCAAAAATTGAAATTTATACTATGAAAAACCAGGTGGTCTTAGCAAGACCTCCCATTAAACAAAAAAATTAATGTTAGAGGAGGAGAATTGGAAGTATGAGGAGATTATGGATAAAGGAGGTCTCAGAACAGACTCTGAGGTCCAAAATATCTTTTAAGAACAAGGAATCTGTGCCCCAAGGAGGACCCTTACCTCATAGTGAAGGCGGCGAGCCTTGCTCATGGCAGGGAGGCTCGACTGCTTCCCGCTGATGTTTCTGAACACTTGGAAGACCATGAAACACAGGAAGAGAAAATACAGGCACAGGCAGATCCCTGCGACTATAATAAAGGCCATCTGTGCAGAGGAAGTTAAGGGAAAATGGTACAAACTAACAAGAAATCCTAGAAAACATCCAGCTGATTCCCATATTCAGTTTCCCAGTGATTTCCTACAGTACCTGAGCCACTCCTGGCCACTCAAAAGCAGGGAGTTTCCCCACACCTCCCAGGGACCCGGCAGGAGGGAGCACCTCCCTCTCCCACAAAGCAGGGGAAGGATACAGCCAGCTCCGTGCCCACCTCGGTGGTCCAGATGCTGTAGAAGGGGTTCTTGAGCTGCACTCCCCTGCAGAAAGGAGAGAAAACACCAACTGTCAGAGGGCTCAGAGGGCCCCTTGTCCACTCTGCAGCCTGGGAATCAGAAACTGGGGAATATCCAGAGTTGGAAGGACCCACAAGGATCATTGATCCAACTCCTGCCCTGCAAAGGCACCCCAACAATCCCACCCTGCAGCTGAGTGCAGTGTCCAAACGCTCCTGGAGCTCTGGCAGCCTCGGGGCTGTGCCCGTTCCCTGGGGAGCCTGGGCAGTGCCCAGCACCCTCTGGGGGAAGCATCTTTTCCCAAAGTTCTGCTTGGGAAAAGCCAGCTGTGCTGCTTTCCCATGCGGGTGAGGAGAAGGTGAGGTGGGAAGTGTTTCCACTGCCAGCACACCTCAGAGCACCCACAGGAGCCTCTCCTGGCTCTGGGAGATGGGGCTGTGCACCCAGCCGTGGGGTTGAAGTGCTGGTCCCTGCTGCAGGAGGTGAGCAGGAACCTCTGCTCCGGGATGGCTGAGCCTGGGCAGTGCAGCTGCACCCACCTCTCGCACATGTCGAAGATGAAGAGGCAGAAGGAGCCCACAGCGATGGGCCCAACCTGCTTCCAGTACCCCGAGAGCCGGTTCCGCTCGTTCTGGTCCTGACCACGAGGTGGGGAGGAGGAGAAAAAGGAAAAGCAGGTTAGCCTCAAGTCCCCTCAGCTGGTGCAAGTCCCCGCAGCACCATTTCCATCCATCAGCAAGGGAGCTGCCAGGTTTTCCTGGAAGCGGGGCTGGAAACCACCCTCCCATGGGTGTGGTACCCACCATCATGTGCTCCCCGCAGAAGATGATCCAAAACGAGAGCAGCATGGCATAGAAGATGCCCTGTCGAATGTCTCCGAAGAGCAGCATCCAAGTCCAGTCGAATCCGATGGAAAACCACTCCACGGGGATGTTAATGAACGTCATGGAAATTCCCAGAGCAAAGATGACCCTGGAGAGGCACAAGCACCATCTCTGTTCAGTGTGCAAGGGAAGGACAGAGCCCCAAAAGCCAAAGGCGTGCATGGAGAGCAACAGAAGGAAATCCAGCACTGTTTGGGAAGGGTCACCTCCTGCCACCAAACTCTCTAGGACTGAGCTCCTCAGAGCAGCTCCTTTTTCTCAGGGGTTTAACAGGAAAGAAAACAGAAGCTGTGGAGGTCTCCTGTTCCCAGTGTGCCTGGGTGGAGGGAGGGGATGGAGAAGAGACAATTCCTATCTCCCAGCCATCGGCTCTGCCTGGGACCAGTGATCACCTCAGTGGGGTCCCCTTGCTCGAGGTGCCCTGGGCCCCCAGGGGCCCCCACTCACTTCTCCAGCAGGACGGGAGCGCGCGTCATCAGCGTGATCCTCCTCCAGTACCACACCATGATGATCAGAATGCTGGGCGTCAGGAAGGTCTTCATGGCAAACCACACCTTGGTGAAGCCTCCGTTTTGATGGATGCCCTGAGGAAAACCAGGGTTTAACATCACCATCCTGTGCTTTTCCTCACGGCAGTGTCAGGAGAGGCACACACGTGGAAGCGCCTCCCAACGATGGTTTGGCCAGTGATGGACAGGGAACGGGTGCCCACTGAGCCCCCAGGCCACCTGGGCAGGTTCCAGAAGGTCTGGCAGTGAATGCCAACAGACACACGTTCCACGGCAAGGGAGAGAGGGAATTCTGACACAGCATGGAAAAAGCTGGTGGAATTACTCCCAGACAAGTAACGAGATCCTCATGGAGCCAAGTCACCCCTGGTGGGAAGAGCATTGGCTCATTAACGTGTCTCTCCAGCCACGCGTCCTCCCACCGCCGTCTGCAGCCACCGCAGCTGTGGTGGGAGGGCCTCCAGCTGGGAAAAGCATCCCTGCTCACCAAGCCTCGAGGGCAGGCAGAGCCAGGATCACTGACAGCCTTCCCAGACACGGCCACAGCCACCTCTGGGATGGACCAGGCCCCCTCTGAACCCTCCTGTTCCTCCTTAGCTCCTATCCGTAAGAAGGACGCTGCATCCCAGGCAGACTGTGGTGGGAAGCAGAGGACAGAGGCAGCTCAGAGGTGTGGGAAAAGCCTGCTCTGGAGGCCTGGGCAGGGCTCCTCAGAAGAGCAGGCAAAGAGGGCATCCCCAGGGAGGAGGAGAGTCCCTGCTCTGGAGACCTGGGGAGGGCTCCTCAGAAGAGCAGGCAAAGAGGGCATCCCCAGGGAGGAGGAGAGTCCCTGCTCTGGAGACCTGGGGAGGGCTCCTCAGAAGAGCAGGCAAAGAGGGCATCCCCAGGGAGGAGGAGAGTCCCTGCTCTGGAGACCTGGGGAGGGCTCCTCAGAAGAGCAGGCAAAGAGGGCATCCTCAGGGGGGAGGAGAGTCCCGCTGGAGGCACAGGAGCTCAGGCCAGGAGCTGCAGCAGCCCGGGCACACGTCGCGGGTGGCAGGGGACACTCACCACCAGGCGGATGTCCTTGATCTCGCCGATGCCCACGTTGATGCCCTTCCTGTCGTTGACGGGCAGGCGGATGTTGATGAGGTAGTACTTGTGTGCCACGCTGCCGATCTCCATGAAGGGCAGGAAGTCGCAGTCGTAGTGGCGGCCCTCGGACTCCACGGTCTGCAGGAAGGGCAGGGAGCAGAACCAGGCCCTCAGCCCCCGGGACAGCACACCACAGAGCCCTCGAACCGGGAGCACTGGGAGCACCCAGAGCCTGTTTGCAGATTGCAGCCTGTGCGAGACATTAGCTGGGGGGCATACTTCCTCATGGTTTCGGTTGTTTAGGATCACTGAGTAAATAAGGTTTGGCCTCAAACACATTCACATTTCAGGCTTTAATGGGAGCCTTCCAAGATGAACCCTCTACAACTCCCCGACAGGAGGTGGGAGCCAGGTGGGGATTGGCCTTTTCTCCCAGGTAAAAAGCAACAGGACGAGAGAAAACAGCCTCTAGTTGTGCCAGGGGAGGTTTAGGTAGGATATTGGGGAAAATTTTTTCATGGAAAGGGCGATTCTATGGTTCTGTGACTGGAAGAGGACAACTCCCACTCATTCCCACCACCAGTGTCATCCAGATTCCTTACTTTTGGAGAGCCAAAGGTGCACTTCAGCTTCCTGATCTCTATGGCATGTGCTATTTCCTCCCAGTCATTGAACATGTCATCACGATAAGCCAGCGACACATCCAGGGTGATCTCTGCGTTTTCCTCTGCAACAGCAAGGAGACAGGAGGCTCAGAAGGTTCCCAGAATGATTTAAAAACATGACACAAAGTTTCTTTATGGAGGCAATTAACGAACTGAAGTTGAGCTATGCTGGCCTAGCTGGGAAAAAGCCTCAGAAACAACTGCACACAATAGCATTGCTGGTTTCTATGTTCCCTGTTTAGCTAAGGTTGTTCTACAGAAGGTTTTTGGAGCCCTCCCTTCCTCACCTACAGAACACTTTGGAGCCCTCCCCTGCTCCTCCGCACCTGCCCTGACTTGTTCCTGCCTCTGCAGATGCCCCAGCTCTCACATCAGTGACACACAGAGGGCTGGTGGCCTGGCAAGGTCACACATCCGTGTGGGACCAGCAGCTCGTTCCCTCCTGTGCACAGTGACAGCCTGGGACACAGCTGCTTGGAAAGGTGCTCCTGCCAGGACACTGCCAGCAGGGAATGAGGCTGGATCAGGCTTGTTCAGGCTGGAACAGGCCCATTGAGGAGCCCTAACTGAGCGAGTTCATGCACTGGAGCTGCAGCTGAGGCTGCCAAGGAGCAACACATCAACACGTTTAAAAACCCGAGGCAAGTCTGTACCAGCTCCACCAGCTGGAAAATCCTCCTGTTTACCAGGCACAGATCCCAGCGAAGGCTCTGAACAAGGAACACGCTCCAAAACGAGCATGTGCATGTTACAGCCCAGCCTCCTTTTGTAGGGCACCAAACTCTGACAGCCACGGCTGCTGGAAAAGCTCCAGGACCATCCACCTTGGAGGAGTGTTGGGAGATGGCTCCAGAACCATCCACCGTGAAGTGTTGGGAGATGGCTCCAGAACCATCCACCGTGAAGTGTTGGGAGATGGCTCCAGAACCATCCACCATGGAGAAGCACTGGGAGATGGCTCCAGAACCCATCTTTTCAGCTATATTTTTGTTGGGAAGACGTGGTGGCACGCTCGTCCCACCGGATGGGAAGGGGCGTGGATGGGATCTGTGGTTTGCAGTTCTATTTTTGCGCCCTTCGGAGGTGGCCGGGTTGTGCATCTGATGTGGACACTTCAGGATTTTTCTGAGCATTTTTTGGTGCACGTGATCTGTACCATCCAGATCCATATCCAGTCCCTTTCCAGAGCTGCCAGGAGTTGGGTTTCCATGAAACATGGATTTGCCATCTCAGATCCGCTGTTTAGGAGACCAGCAAAACAGATAAATGGGAACATAAGGTTGAACTTGGCCCGGCAAAAAAGAACTATGAACTCCATTTCAGAAGCCATAAAACCAACTGGAATGCTTGGGATTAAATCCAAGAAAAACAGCTTTCGGTATTTCATCTTTGCAGTCCAAATGTTGCTGCTGCCATTGAGTATGAAAACCAGAAGGCAGAAGATGAACTGCTGCGTGCCTTTCCAGGCCAATGGATTAGAGGCTCCCTCTGGAATTCCATCAGTCTCTGCTGGGGTGACACCTCCCCTTGGGAAAGAGTTTTGTGCAAAGACCCTTCAGGGCTGTCAACATAAAATATAGATATATCCATATATCCATATATTTCAGCACAGCAGACTGATGGCAGAGCTGTTTTAGTGGTTGGACTCCATCTTAAAAGTCTTTTCCAAGCTAAATGATTCCATGATAATCCTATGCCAGCCTTCCATCAGCAACTCCCATTGTCCCTGAGGAACAAATAAGGACAGTGACGGAGAACCAGATTTTAAGAAGACTCATGCCTTATTCACATTAATCAGATGGTGAATAGACAATTTTTTTGAGAGAGCAGGGTGCACTTTTCCTGCACAGCATTAAACAGCTTTAAACTGAGAGGGAGCAGGGTCAGACTGGAGCTTAGGGATAAATCCTTCCCTGGGAGGGTGGGCAGGCCCTGGCACAGGGTGCCCAGAGAAGCTGTGGCTGCCCCTGGATCCCTGGAAGTGTCCAAGGCCAGGCTGGACAAGACTTGGAGCAGCCTGGGATAGTGGAAGGTGTCCCTGCCCATGGCAGGGGTGGGATGGGATGAGCTTTAAAGTCCCTTCCAACCCAAATGAGGACAAGCCACGCTCCTGGAGGCTTCCCAGCCCTGGGCTCTGTGACCCCCCCAGTGAGGGACTCCCTGCTCGTGCTCCAAGCACCACCAGTGTAATTTTTCCCACTGGCGTTTTACTGCCCAGGAGCTTTTCCATGAATCACTTTATAGGACAATGCTTGCCCAGGATATCTCCACTCTTATTACAATGGCCTAAAAATAGTGGAGTTGTTTCAGGAGGGGGCTCTGTGCCAGCTGCACACTAACACAGCTGGCTGGGGAGAAGCCTATGGCAGGCAAGCAGAAATGCTGGAATTATTTCCATTCCACTTCCATGCTTCACCAGCTCTCTAAAATTACAAAACCTACCAAAAAGCCCAAGGCTGAATGAATTAGAAAAGGAGGCTGCAGCACTCTGCCCTCTCACTGCACACAGTTGCTTTCCAGCTGCAAAGAAACTCCATCTCCTTCCTCCGGCCTCCTCCTTTCCTAGTTCTGGGAAGGAGTTTTAATAATTGAGTGCACAATGCATCGAGGAAGGACAGGGACAGCACAGAAATAGCCTCTTCCTCAGAGGAGCAGCCTGAGTCTCTCCCAGCTTTCTGGGAAGGATAAACACAGGGAAGTAGCTCAGCTTCCAAACATCTGCAGTCCGAAAACATCTGTATTTCAAAACCACTGGACGTCCAGAGAGAGTTCCCAAGGTGAAGGTGATTAGGGCAGGTTGCTCCTCTAGAAGGTGCAGATCCCATGGGGTATTCCACGAGGCTCAGCCCCTGCCAGGCTCTCTCAGGGCACCTTACCAGGGCTGCTCTTCCCCTGTGTCCCAGGAAATCCCTTTCAGGCTGGATGAGGAGAGCTGAGCCAGGATCGGATGAGGAGAGCTGACACAGGACTGGATGGGAGAGCTGAGCCAGGCCATGGACGAGGAGAGCTGACATAGGCCANGGCACCTTACCAGGGCTGCTCTTCCCCTGTGTCCCAGGAAATCCCTTTCAGGCTGGATGAGGAGAGCTGAGCCAGGACTGGATGAGGAGAGCTGAGCCAGGTCTGACTCCAGCTCTCTGTGGATAAGGAGTCAGCCATGAGTCACTGACATCTCCCAACAGGCACAGCCCAGCTGCCCCCATCCTAGAAGGGTTTTGGCACCCAGAACCCTGAAGAAACCAAATTCAGGTTTACTCTGTGCACTGGCCTTGCTTAGGAATTGCAGGGGAAGAGGACAACCAAGAGCCTTCGAGGAAAAAAGCAGGAGACTCTTTGATGTGGGTCAGCAACACCCCTGGTGAAGGCCCAGGGGAACTGGCAGAGCCCAGGACCCTGCACAACACCTTCAGACCCTGCAGTGGAGCTTCAGGAGCCAGGAGAGCAGGATGTGCCCCAGGCAGCAGCTTCTCCAGGAGGATAAATCCTGTGCAGCTCCCAGCAGCGCTGCTTTCCTGGATGATCCGAAGCAGCTCCAAGACAGTTTTTAGGACGGTGACCGGAGGATTCAGCAGCTGTGGTGCCTTCCAGGAGTGGCCCTGGTTTGGCACCAGCCCCTGCTGGCATCAGCCACAGCAGGAGGAGGCCTGGAGGGCTCAGAGCCCCAGAGAGAAGGAACTTGAATTGTTGCTTTAAAAGAAGAGCTGAGGTTATTTCACATCCTCACTGCTTCCCCTTTAGAGGAGCTGATCCCAATCACCTGATCAATGAGGCCCTTTCATTTAACAGCAGGGGACAGACACACACATGCAATTAATTCAGCTTAACAAGTCTTCTGTTTATTTCTTTAAGAGCTGTTACAACACAATCTAGCCAGCAAGAAATGTGTTACTAGTTCCTGAGATTTTACACTTAATTTGCATCTGCCTTCAGCTTGGCACAAAGTGTTGGAAAATCCCCAAAACTCCTTTTTCTTACCCAGGGGGTGGCCCAAGATGAGCTTTTCTGCTTTGAGATCTCAAAAACCCTTCCACCTTTGCAGGACTCAAGTCACTGAAGGGCACAAAGCTGAGGCACAGGCTCTGCTCTTGAAGCAGAAATGCTGCCAGAAGCTGGGTTAGCATTCCAGCAGCCTGCTCCAAATGCTTGGCCAGCTCCTGACTCCAGCACGGTGGTTCAACTTGAAAATCCTTGGAATAAAGAGCTGCTTCCCTAATTCAATCATCTATCCAAGTGTAAGGAGGTGGCGCCTTAATAAAGGCACAAAACTGCTCTCTCTGTATTTTAGAGATAATTACAGGGATAAGAACACAGCTGAAAGCTTTCTACAATCTCATTTCTAACTTATCTTAATGACAATGCATTAAATAATCCCTGCTCCATCTCTGCAAGAGCTCAAGGTTGGATGGGGCTTGGAGCACCCTGGGATAGTGGAAGGTGTCCCTGCCCATGGCAGGGGTAGAACTGGACTCTGAGGTCCTTCCCAACCCAAACCAGTCCAGGATTCTGGGATAAATAGCTGGAGGAACAGTTCCACGCTAAGCAGGAAGGGGCTCAAGGACACAAAGCTGGCCAAAAAAGCTCCTAACCCAGACCAACTCCCTGAACTGATCCCACCCCAGGGATCCCTGAGCATGGAGCCAGCCCAACAGCGAGGCTGGAGCCAGGGCAGGAGCCCCACACACCCCAGCCCAACCAGTCTGGAAAGCAAATTGGTTACTCACTGTAGCTTATAGTTAGAGAGGGGTTTTCCCCAGACACTTTAAAACATGCAAACACATGGACAACTTCTGTTCCAGGGAGGGCCAGAGCGGTCCTGCCCTTGCTGCTCTCAACATAATTTTGCAGGTCTTATTGCAGGATTATTTTTGAGTTGGGGGGGTGTATTTATTTAGTATTTATGTAATAGCTTCAAACTGAAAGAGGGGAAATTTAGTTTAGATATGGGGAGGCAATTCCTCCCTGTGAGGGTGGGGAGGCCCTGGCACAGGGTGCCCAGAGCAGCTGTGGCTGCCCCTGGATCCCTGGCAGTGCCCAAGGCCAGGTTGGAGCGACCTGGGACAGTGGAAGGTGTCCCTGCCACGGCAGGGTGGAACAGGATGGGCTTTGAGGTCCCTCCCAACCCAACCCATTCCAAGATCACCAATTCCCAGATTCAGAACGTGCTCCAGCACCACCTCACTGTGTGTGGCACCAACACAACTCACGGCACGAGGTCAAAACCCCTCTAGGGGAGGCACACCGGGAAATGAGGCAGCACCTCCCTGGTGCCAGTCACTTACTGAGGTCGTTGTCCATCTTGAAGGCGATGTCCAGCTGCATGATGAAGAGCATGAACTGGAACCAGGGGCTCATCTCCTTGCTGGGCAGCGGGATGTGCACGGCGAACACGATGTCGTTGGCCTCGATCTGCCGGCTCACGGCCTCGTCGAAGTCCTTCAGCTTCTTGCAGTGGTTGGGTCCCCAGGGCATCAGCCACTTGGTTTTGTGGTGGTTCTTCCTCACGTCAATGCACTTCACTGACGTGTAGGGAACAGCTGTCGTGGGGCTGGGAGCTGGCAATGCAAGAGAACCACATTTGTAGCATCTTCAGACATCTGATACAGTGGTTTCCCCACCAAAACTCGCAGCTCCCCGCTCGGCTCTTTGAAGGCAATTTAAAACAAATGCACCCAGTGCTGCTCCTTCACAGCTCTTTGATCTCACAGTCAAGTAATTAAGTTTATTACATCCACAGATGTATTGCTGACTTTGTAGTGGGATCAAATTAAGATTAATTGAAGAGCTGGGATCTGCTGGTTCAGTATCAGATACCTCGGTCACACAAAATCACCCTGATTTACTGAAATCTTTTCCTTCCCCTGTGCTCACTCATGCAAATCCACATGGAAAGCATGTGCTCAGAGAAACCTGGATGGATAAACTAATCCCAAACCTCGTGGTCCTGCAGGGCAGGGCAGGATCTACCACGGGGATTTGCACCATGCAAGGCCACACATCTCCTGGGGCAGGAAGGTTTTCCTCCAGGGCAGTGAGTGGGATGGGAAATGAGACCCTGCAGAAAGTGATTTTCATGTTGTCACCATCCTTGTTCTGATAGATCATCCAGGACTTCCCTTACAGCTCACAGCCCCCCTAAAAACTCCAGCAGCAATAACACCACCCCACAAACTCCCAATATTCCAAACAGGAAAACAAGCCCGGAGTGAGCTGCCCCCAGCCCCGCACTGCTACACCCAGATGATTCAGCCCTGGCTCCCTTGTAATTTGGGCACAGCAGGATCATGCCAGCAGCTCTGGAGCCGTTTGGGATGGCAGCCAGGAACCCTGTGGAGCACCTTGCCCAGCGTGCCACCCCGGCACAGGGTGACATCCACACGGCTTCCCACGGGCAGGGAGAGGTGACTCAACGCCAGGCAGGAGGAAGTTACTCAAAAGCCAAATGTTTATAAACTGCATTTTTTCCATTTTTTCACAGCACTGAGTTCCTTCCAGCTCCAAAGGCACAGGGATGCCGGGATAAGGGTGGGCTCCAGGGGATTGGCAGGAGCGGGTGGGCAGTGCTGGGTTAATGGTTGGACTCGCTGATCTTAGAGGGCTTTTCCTACACAAAGGATTCCATGAGTACTCCCAGATTCATCCCAGCTCTCTGGGATGCATTGTTGCACCACTGCATCCCAAACCCTTGCTGTACCCAGGAATCACACAAACACGCAGACATTAAAGCAACCCCAAAACGAAACAAGTTCTTGATATCAGAATCAGGAAATATTCTGAGTGGGAAGGGACGCACGAGGATCAGAGTCCAGCTCCTGGCCCTGCACAGGACAATCCCAAAATCCCACTCTGTGCATCCCTGGGAGCGGTGTCCAAATGCTCCTGGAGCTCTGGCAGCCTTGGGGCCGTGCCCATTCCCTGGGGAGCCAGGGCAGTGCCTAAATTCGCTCTATAGGAGGAATCTTTCCCAATATCCACCCTAAATACTGCAGCAAGAAACAGCAAAGGAGAATAAACCAAAGCATTCAACAAACAAACACAAATGAAGCTGCAAGTCCGGGGTTACAGAACACTCATGACGTGCCCATAGTGCATAAAACACTGCAATAAATGTCGATTCCTCCACCGTGCCTCGATGCAGAGCCCAGTAACCGCAGCTAAAACTGCAGCTGGAAGGGAATATCAGGAATATTGCAGTGAAATAAGCCAGGCATTTCAGCCGAGCTCTCTGAGCTCTTTAACTCTGACACATTCTGGGTGATTTCGAAGGCATTTCTGAATTAAGAGACAGCGTTCCCTCTACAGAGAAGCCGAATGTTTCTCGCTTTGATGCAACTCATTATAGCCATAAATACATGTTTTCATCACTGCCTGATTATGATTTTAAACACTTGGCACGCTCCCTGCAGCCTCCCCTCTGCCAAAGTTACAGCTTTGAGGAGCATGAGACAATTACTATACATATTCCTCGTCGGGAATCGCGCACCAAACAAACGCCGGCACTTGGCTTCCATTACTGATTTGGCTCCCGGCCCATTAAATCCAAGTGAGCGTTGAACCAAGTGGAAAAAAAAACGCTTTGTGGAGCTGCAGCCAAGTCAGCCAACAGCATTACAAAGTGCTATGCAAAACAAAGCTCGCACCGAGGGATTGGGGCTGTGCTGTGGTGCCAAGGGCTGCTCCCAGCCCCGCTGCCCCCAGCCTGGGAGATGCAGCAGCTCCACGGATCCCAGGATCTCTGTCAGCCCGTAAATAATTGAACAGCTCAGCGTGCAGAACACAGAGGATCAGCCTCGTGCTCCGGGCTGCTCGCTGCCATGAGAACTGCAGGAATGCAGGTACCACTCCGAGCAAGAGGGGAGCAGGGCTTCCAGAGGAAGGTTTGGCAGGAGCCAGCTGGAGTGCAGCTCTCTGGGAGCCAGCTCAGCCAGGAGTCCCCAGGAGGGAGCCCTGGCCCCAGGGGCTGGCAGCAGCCGTGGGGCAGAGACCCCTCGTGCCAGGGGGTTGGACACCAGCAGTGCCAAGTGCCAACAGCCATGGGCAGGAGGTGCTGAGCTGCCAGCACTGCCACAGGATCACAGACTGGCTTGGGTTGAAAAGGACCTTAAAGTTTGCCTCATTCCAGCCCCCTGCCATGGCAGGGACACCTCCTACTGTCCCAGGCTGCTCCAAGCCCCACCCAAGCTGGTCATGGACACTTCCAGGGATCCAGGGGCAGCCACAGCTTCTCTGGGCACCCTGTGCCAGGGCCTCGCCACCCTCAGAGGGAACAATTCCTTCCCAATATCTAACCTAAATTTCCCCTAAATTTCTGCCTCTGCATCTCCTCCAGCTGGGCCTCCAAAGGTGCCCAGCTCACTGCAGAAATCCCAAGCATATCCCAAATTACAGGGGCAGAGCAGATCCTGCTGCTCCCTGTGAAGGTTTTAGCCAGCAAACACTGGAAAGCCGGACACTTTCAGCAGTGTGGCCACCACTGCCCAGGGAGGGCTTCCCATGGACTGCCAGGGCCACCTCAGCCGTGTCTCACTGGCTGAAACAACTCCTGCATGGAATTCCATCCTTTCTGTTCAGCCAGGAGGTCAGGACAGGCTGCTCAGGGCCTGATCCCACCAGGGCAGCAGAAAACAAGGTCCAAGGGACTTCCCTCAGGAGCCAGTCCTCAGAGAAAAAAAATACACTGCTTCCCTGGTTTTAGACTTAAATCTTCCAGTTAAAAAAAAAATTGCTGAGACAAGTGAGCTCAATTTTTAGCATTTTTTGGTGGGGATATTATGTTCACCTAGGTTTGGGTAAGATCCACCGTCACTCCCTATTTTAATTTCAGTAAATTAAACAGGTCTTCAAAAAGCTCCTGTGATGAAGCCTCAAACAGCTCCTTCTCCCTGCACACAAGTTCCAGGATTTCCATCCCCTCTGAGTCCCCACCAGCCCTCACCTTGGGAAGCACATCCTGCACCTTCTCATCCCAGCACCTCCAGCACTCCCATTGACCACCGACCCTTGCTCCAGCACCATAAACAAGCCCTTTGGAAACTCTCAATTGCATTGTGTCCACATTGATTAAAGCCTGAATCCCCCTGACCTCGGGGGGATTTAACTTCTCCCGGCACCGGGAGCATTCTGCTTTTCTACTCAATTACCCCCTTCGGAGCCAGCCAGCACTTCCCAGCGAGCACACACAAAGGGCTTCTGCTTCATTACCCTAAGCGACTGCAGGGTAGGAATAAACAAGCTAATTTATCATGGACAGACCCAGCTTTTCCAACTGGAACAGCCACAACCTGAATAACACCATATAGCCACTCAGGATTATAAATATGTATTTATTGCAGTGCGGATTTTTCTTTTCTGCCTCCCTCTTTCCTGACCTCAATGCCAGTTTAATATATTTGAGTGACACAGAGACTTTTAATCACTATTTCTTTGATAGTTCTTATTTCACTAAGCTTTTTGGAACATTGCAGCAGCTTTTATATGCAGAATAATTGTATATTTAAATAACCTCACTGCCTATTGGAAGCCCACTCCCCTTGGGAAAGGTTTTTCTTTTCTATATTTGACCTCAAGCTTTCTCCAGACCAAAAGCCTTTAAAGCCCCAGGGCACCAATTCCATCCTGATTTACAGTGGGAGTTTCCAGATATCCTGTTGCAGCTGAACATCCGTATTTCTGTTGTTTCCAAGACCTTTTTGTCAGTACTACAGGTTTCTCTTTGTTTCAGACCATTAGAGTGAGCCTGTCCAAACCATCAAACCCAAGTCTGTTGGATCAGAGCAGAAACTTTGTGGCTGCCCCTGGATCCCTGGCAGTGTCCAAGGCCAGGCTGGATGGGGCTTGGAGCAGCCTGGGATGGTGGAAGATGTCCCTGCCATGGCAGGGGTGGGATAAGATGGGATTTAAGGTCCATCCTACCCAAACCATCCTGGGATTCTGTGACTCTACAACCACCCAGTCACGCATTCTTGGGGACTCTCATGTCCCAGGGGTTGTGTTTTTCCTCAAGGTTTGTTCTCAATGCTACTTTTGCAGCTTTACTGCCAGCAAAGCCTCTTCAGAGCAGCACAAACTAGAGCTTTTTCCAATAAATCAGTTCCCAAGGAGCTGCAGGAGCAGCCGTGCCCAGAGCCCTTAGAACTGAGGGAGCAGGGGATTCCCAGCTCCCTGATAAGCAGCCAAAGGGCTCCTGGGGAACAGAGATAAGGAATTATTCCCTCAGCCCCAGGCAAGTCACAAAGCAGGGAAATCTTATGAGGCACAACTTGCTGGGAGAACTGAATGAATGATCTCCATAATTCACATCCATATTCAACAGCAGCAACGAATGCAAATGAGGGGAGCACGAGTATTCTCCCTAAATGCAGAAATGGATATTCAAAAATATTTTATTTAAAAGAAGAAAGAAAAGAGGTAAGACTGATAATTGCCACAGAGAGCCTGATCTTCTTCCAAGTCAGTTTTCCAGTGGGATGAGATGCATTTCCTGCAACGCCCAGCCAAGATATGAAATCCCTGCACAGAGATCCGAAGGAGCAGGAGGAGCTGTTGTTATCCAGCAGCTTTTCTCCGAGCCCGACACTCCCCAAGATAAGATACCTTGGAAACTGCCCGTGCTCAGATATGTGAGGAATTTCATCTCCATGTGAATGGGCTGGCCCAGGCGATTCCCCACTGGACACCTTGAGCCCTTCAAAGGCTTTCCCAGGCTATCAGGGAGTTATAGCCCGACTTCAAAGGCCATAAATGTTATTTACCAAGGAAAAGGCTTCCTGTGTAAAGGTTTTCCCTCACAAAGGGCAGGAGCACTGCTTGGGAAGTGCTCAGGTCACATTTAAATCAACAGAACAGGGGAGCAGCAGGAGGACTGAACTTGTCACCTGAGCTCTCCCAAGTTTGAGTTCGGAAGTGGTGCAGCTGTGAAAAGAGAAAAACCCAGCACCTCTGAGGATTCCCAGCTCCTCAGGCCCCAGCACTGACATTCCTGCCTGGGAACTCTCCATTTCTGGCACTTTTGCCCGTTCAGCTACAGTTACAGCTCTTCAAAAGAAGAATTGAGCAGACCTAAACTAAACAGACATGACCTTTCGTGTCTGCCTTCTCCTGGGCTCCCAGCGCCTCTGCCAAGGCTGCAGCACTGCAGGAATGTGTCTGTACAGAGGATCCATTGGCATTCACGGCCACGGAGCAGCGACCAGCTCCTGGAGAGGCCCTGGATGAAAGGAAGTCAGGCACACAAAAATGTTCTTTGTCCCCAGCCTGAAACACTCTTTCCTATCCATACCTTGGTAATCCGAGCGCCTCCCCTGTCAAAAGATCAGCTCAGCCCGAGGAAGGTAATGAAATCCCAGGAAAGAAAATGAAATCCTGGAAACTCGGCGCTCAGGAGCCAAATCAGACATTTAGATAATGAGCTGGGATTGTGGAGAGCTGCTCAGCCATGGCCACACATGACTCATTATCTCTCCGGCCCAGACACACAAGGAAGTTTGAGCTCCTCCAGTCACAACAATTCTGTTTTTTCCAGCCTAAGCCAGGGAAGGGAGCAGTGAACCTGCACCTCCTTAAATCCATCCCCTCAGCCCAGAGGACTCGTGCTAAATAAATCCCTCCACTTTTCCAATCAGTTAAATTTGTAAAGTGTATGGGTGGGCGCTGGACTTCCAGCACTTCCCTGGGTATGAACCTGCTCTGGGTTTGCTTGGACCACAGAGAGTCCTCCTGCATTCCCTGGGCTTGTTTGAACCAAGAATCTGTGATTTGGGATAAGGCATCCTTGGAATCATGGAAGTTCGAGTTGGAAAGGGACCTTTAAAGTAACTCACATAAAATAAGTCATTGAAAATTCCCTTTTGAAAAGTTTTCAAAGCTGGGATGTTGTGCACAGAGATCTGGGTTTTTTTCCTTTTTAAAATGCTTTATATATCTATAAATTCCAGGATGAAAAGGCAACTAGAAATGGACACCAGCAGCTTCCCACAGAGGAAGATAATTTGTAATCAAAAGCTTTGCTTTCTAAACAACCAAGAGGCATCAAACCCAAATAAATCCAGTCAGATCCTGCACACACAACTTCCACCCCGGCAGCTGTCGGGAGAGGACACCAGTGACATTGGAACATCCCAGTCAAAATTCCCAGTAACAGGCACAGCCAGGTGGATGCTGCAGCTGGTCCAGCTGTGGGAATCATGGAATTGTTTAGGCTGGAAAAGCCCTCTTAGGCCAGTGAATTGAACTGTTCCAGCACTGCCAAGGTCACCACTGTCCCATGTCCCCACATGCCACATCCACATGGCTTTTAAACCCCTCCAGGGATGGGGACTCCCCCACTGCCCTGGGCAACTGTGCCAGAGCTGGAAAAGTTTTCCATTAAGAAATTCCTGCTGATGTCCAGCCTGAGCCTGCCCTGGCCCAGCCTGAGGCCGTTCCCTCTCCTCCTGTCCCTGTTCCCTGGGAGCAGAGCCCGACCCCCCCAGCTGCCCCCTCCTGTCAGGGAGTTGTGCAGAGCCACAAGGTCCCCCTGAGCCTCCTTTGCTCCAGGCTGAGCTCCTTTCCCAGCTCCCTCAGCCTCTCCTGGGGCTCCAGCCCCTTCCCAGCTCCACTCCCTGCCCTGGACACGCTCCAGCCCCTCAGGGTCTCTCCTGTCCTGAGGGACCCAGCACTGCCCCAGGACTGGAGGTGCAAGGTTTGTCCTCGTGCCTTGTCCAGGGCTGTCACAGCTCCCAGCCTGCACAAGCCTGGTGGCATCCCAGGACAGGCACACTGGATCCAGGGAAGGCAGAGCAGCCAGGGGCTCCCGGGAATGCCGGCGTGGCTGTAAATTATCATCAGCCTCATTCCTCCCAAACGATAACAGAAACCATTCCTGGTGATCCCCTTCTCCTGTAATCCACACATGCCATCATTTACAGCGGGATAGTGGAGACAAGGCTGCATTAGGATTAATTTTGTGGATCATGTTCTATCTCCCACTGCTGCATCCCAACTGAACACATCACACACAGCCCAGAAGCGTGACCTTTAAACAAGATGTTTCCCACAAAGGGAGCAGACACCAGGAATTCCGTGGGGTTTCAAGTAGTGACAGCCCCACTTTCTGGAGCCAACAGTTCATTACCATAGCACAGCAAAGAAATAGTTCAATAAAATTCTCTTTTGGGGTGTCTTCTCCCTTTGCAAAGCTGCCCTGGAGAGCCTGCTCCAGGGCTGGACTGCCCTTTCCATGAAGAAATTTTCCCAAATATCCAACCTAAAACTCTGCTGGCACAACTTGGGGCTGTTTCCCCTCATCCTGTGCCTTGTTCCCTGGGAGCAGAGCCTGACCCCCACCTGGCTGCACCCTCCTGTCAGGGAGTTTTGCCACAGGAGCTTCCTCCTGCCACAGGAATTTCTCCCATCCGCGTGCATCTCATGCTTTGCCAACAGACAGCTCTGAGCAAATCCCACCTGAGAGCTGATAAGATTCCTGCTGCTAAATAAAAGAGCTGTTGGAGATGTGGAAGTCGCCTTAAAACTCTGGCGTCACACGCTGACGGCCCAAAACCAAGCCGGGAACCGGCAGCGGCAGAAACCCCCCGATGAGAGGAAAATCAGCTTTGTGGTGGTTGTATCAGGTACCAACGTGCTGCATTTGGGTATTTTGGACTGGCACGAGGGATCTGTTAAAATAGAGCACTTAGTCATTGTTTTGAAACATGACCTAAGTGCCTGCGAGGGGAAAGGCTGGCTCGGCTTTGCAGCCCTGTCCCACTCGTGTACGTATTTTGGGTTGTCTAGACCTGGGCACACCAAAATAACCGGATTTTGGTGTCTGTTGGGTGCGCTGGATCAAACCAGAGCAGGGCCACTGTGTCAGTGCCACCTCTGCTCCCACCCCACCTGGTGTTGTCACCCTTGGGAGCAGCTGTGGGGTGGCACTGGGAGCCCTCCCAGCACGGCTCTGATCCCTTCGGAACGCCGGCCACCGACCCACTGCTCACCACCAGGAGCCTCCTTGCAGGAAACACCACGTGCTTGGGAATCACTACAGGGGTCAGTCCCAAGCCCCTGGATCAGGGACACAGGGAGCCCCAAACCAGGCAGGTTCCTAGGAAGAGCTGCCCAGCCTCTCAGGCCGTGTGCCACCCTGACAGATGTTGGGGACCACACCTAGGTTACACATGGAACTCAGTGTTTCACAAGCACCAAATATCCCTGCATTTCCACCTCCCAGGGGGGCTATCTAGGAGCTGCTGGCCTCTAAACTCCTTAAATGCGTTATAATGGGTAAATGCTGCAGAGGAAAAAACAGTTTGGATGACTGATCAGAGCAGTTTGATCTGAGTGAGGATCAGAAGTAGGGATTTCTAGGAATTAAAGAACATTTGGGGCAGCACCCCATAGGACTCCGCCACAGACAAGATGCATTTCCTCCAGCAGCAATTCCAGCAGTTTGGAGTGACCGAGCTGGTGCAGGGCAGTGAACTCAGCCCCAAATCCCTGTCTCTGCTGGCCCCAGCCCATCCAGCCTGTCCATGCAGCTTTCCAGCCACACCTGGGAGACCCATCCAGGAGGGGAAGGCCCAAGGTGGATGCCCAGCAGCAGCAGCCAGTAAAGCAGGGCATAAACCAGCTGGAAAACTGAACTAACATAATTTAAATTCTTTAATCCCTACAAAACTGAACAGAAACATTTGTCTTTTCCCTGTAAAGCCAACCATAAACATCTGTTTGTCACATCTGTCCCCAGATGCCAGCACACACAGGGCTTTCTTAGCCACACCAGCCTTTGGAACAAGCAACTATTTCAACTTAGCAGCAAGAAACTGCTAGAAAAACCCTTTTAAGATAAAGTCTGGCTTCTCTGCACAGCACAGGCTGAGACATTTTATCTCAGGAATCAGCGGCGGGTTCAGTAACCTGCTCTTGAACCAGCTCTTAAAGAGAAAAACAAAAGGAAGGAAAAAAGCTAATTCTGATAAACTTGGTGTGGTTTCAGGCCTGCAAGAGCAGGAAAACTGGGTTTTAGTCAATATGTGACAGTGATTCCTTGTGATGGAAATGAGGAAGTTTTCCAGAATTACGTTTAGTGGAATTTTATGGTTATTAGAAGCTGATAATTCAAGGCCACAAAGGCCTTGAAGGCAAAGCACTGATGGGCATCAGGAACACAGAGTCTGCTTCCTGAGGAATGGCTGGAGCTATTCCCTCAATCCCTCTCAAACAGAGAGAACAGCCCAACTATTCTCCCAAGGAAGTGCAACAAAGTTTCAGAGTGATGCTGACCCCGATTCCTGCGGAAAGCCCCAAGAGCTCCGCGCGGATCCTGCCCGGGAGGAAGGGATGGAGCCCGGGGGAGCCGGCCCTGCCCCAGGGAGCGGGGGATGCCCCGCAGGGCTGGACAGTCCTTCCCGGGCAGAAAGGCAACATTCCCGCCCTGGACACGGCCAAAGCAGCCAGATCCATGAGCCCATCAATCAAAGGAGCCGGCGCAGAACTCAGCTGCTTTCTAGTAAAAAAAAGAAAAAAAATTAAAAAAATCCTAGGACTGCCCCAAACTCGCTCTCCTCCATCTTCCTCCTTCCATCCCCCAGGGAAAACTCCCCTCGCCGCAGGGCTGTGTCCCAGTGCCCATATCCCTGCCTTTGGGAATGCTCAGGGATAAATAAACACAATCTGGGCTTTAAAGTGCCCGGTGCGGAGCTCCGCGTGCGGAGCCGGGGGGGCCCAGAGCCGAGGGGTGTCGGGGACGGGGATTAAATCCCCCCTCGGCAGCCACGAGGGATCTCCAGGGGCAGGAACAAACCCAGGCCGAGCCCACGCGGGTTCGAGCTTCTCCTGGAAGAGGATCGGGAATGGGGGGGTCCCTCCTGGAGGTGGAAGGGAGGGGGTCCCTCCAGATGGAGGTCGGGAGGTGGGAGGGAGGAGAGCGGATCCCTCCTGGAACGGGATGGGGAGAGAGGGAGTGGGGGGGTCCCCTGGAGAAACGAGCCCGGACAAAGCGCGAGTCCCAAAAACACCCCAGAGCCGGGACCCCCCCTCCCACCAGTCATTCCCCTTTTTCTTTCCTTTTCTTCCCTCCCTAGATTTGTTATTAATATTTTTTTGCTCTCATTCTGGAAAGGGGGGAGGTTTCCTCCCGCGGCCGATTCGGAGGCCGAGGCACGGGGAGGTGCAGCGCCAAGTAGGGAGGAAAGATCCTTTTAAAAAAATAAATTATTATTATTTTCTAAGCCAACTTTGAAACGCGAGGCTCCCTGCGCGATCCGTCGCCATACTGAAGCTTTCCCACTTCCCTCTTTCTTTAAGTCCAGGCTGAAACCAGGCCAAAAAAAAAAAAAAGGAGAAAGCAGCACAAAACCTTTTCCTTGGCCGGCTCCCCCCGCAGCAGCCGCGGGACGGGCACAAAGGGCCCGGAGCCGGGATCGCTTCGGTACAAAAGCGGGTAATGAGATCATGGGAGCGAGTCAGCGATACTGTAACCAGCACTAAACAAGCGGCCGCTCCCGCCGCCCGCGGCCGCTTTAACCGGGCAGCCACACGTGACCGCCGCCCCTCCCTCCCCGCGCCCCGCCCGGGCCGCCACAGCGCCGGCGGTGGGGATGGGAGCGGGATCGGGAANGAGGAGGAGGAGGAGGAAGGCAGCGGCCCCCGGCACTCACCGATGAGCCCTCCCACCAGGAAGGCGATGACTTGGAACACGAGCAGGATGCCCCCGACGATGCAGAGCTTGCGGGTGCTCATGTTCTCGATGATGGCCCCGGCCATGCTGGCNACCGGCACCGGCACCGCCGTGCGCACGCCGCAGCCCGGCACCGGCCCATGATCAGCCCGGCACCGGCCCACGGATCAGCCCGGCCCGCCCCTGCCCTGTGCAGGGACACCTTCCGCCGTCCTACGCTGCTCCAGCCTGGCCTTGGACACTGCCAGGGATGCAGGGGCAGCCACAGCTTCTCTGGGCACCCTCTGCCAGGGCCTGCCCACCCTCACAGGGAACAATTCCGTCCCAATATCCCACCCAACCCTGCCCTCTGGCAGTGGGAAGCCATTCCCTGTCCTGTCCCTCCATCCCTTGTCCCCAGTCCCTCTCCAGCTCTCCTGGAGCCCCTTTAGGTACTGGAAGGGGCTCTGAGCTCTCCCTGGAGCCTTCACTTCTCCAGCCTGAACTCACCATCACATTTTCCCCACTGCTCTCCCATCCCCACAGCTCTGGGCAATGCTTTGTCCTTCCCCCAGCAGTACTTTGATGCATCCCAGTTGCTCACAGTGAGCAGTTTCCCCAGTTCTGCTCCCCTCCATCTATCCCCATTTCCCAGAGGAGGATGCTGTGTACCCATCCCACCCTCTGGAAGCTGCTGGCCTCCTGCTCTGAGCTCTGGCTGCCCACAGAGTCCTTTGCATGGCCCAGAACGAGCTCATCAGCCTCTGCCACCACCTTTTAGCAGCAGGACGAGGGGAAATGGTTTTAAGCTGGAGGAGGAGGGATTTAGACCAGATATGAGGAAGGCTTTTACAGTGAGAGAGGTGAGGCCCTGGCACAGGGTGCCCAGAGAAGCTGTGGCTGCCCCTGGATCCCTGGCAGTGTCCAAGGCCAGGCTGGACGGGACTTGGAGCACCCTGGGACAGTGGCAGGTGTCCCTTCCTCTCGTGGGAATGGATGGGATTTAAGGTGACTCCCAACCCAAACCAGTCTGGGATTCTATCTCTGTTTTTTATTTACTGGATACCTCAAGGATCCATGCTCTGCTCTCTGTTACACATGGAATGAGGGATGCAGAACATCATCCTTTACAGCTGAAACTAGACAGGGAGTTGCCAAAACCACTTGAGGACAAATAAGCCATGGAAGGAAACAACTGATAACAAAAATACAGACAGGAGCAAAATGAAAGACGGGTCGAAGATGTAGAAGCACAAAGCAATAATGAACTGAAGCAAAAAGTAACAGGAAAAACAGCTGGGAAAGACTCCAACACACCTTGACCGTTCAACGTTGGAGCACTGTCCATACTCGGAGTTTTGTTGGTGAATCTTTAGGAATAATAGAAGTTGGGATAATATAAGTTGGGATATAGGCACTAGGAATAACTTTAGCTATTTTGTAACTGCAGGACATTTTAATCTTTAAGAATACTGCAAGTTTAACTTTTTTTTAGTATAGTCTTTACTTTCACATTCCAGTTCTGACTTTATTATTAAAAATAGCTCTTAATGGACGGGTCCTTGTAGCCATTATGATCCCACTCGGATCAGTCACATGGATTTGTTTTCAAAAATCAAAGCCTCTTAGTGGCTTTTTGCCAACACAATTAAAGACTTCAAATACCAAATACTTTATACTGAAACTTAAAAAAGAAAAAAAATCCCACATAGAACAATTGCCATTAAAAAGGCTTCTTTTGAAATATCTAATAATAATTTTTTGGATGTCTGTCTGACACAGTGTTGATTCTGAGTGACGATTTTTGCTCTTTTCTCTGTTGGGAAGGGAACAAGCCTTGGAATTGTGTTTGTTCCCTCACAGTCTGTGAGCACTGCTGACAAGGAGAGTCTGACAAGTCTCAGCCACTCTTTGAGGTCCTGCTTATCCAAATGCAAGGACTTGTGTGACCAGACAGAATCCTGAAATGATTTGGGGTGGAAGGGACCTTAAATGCCATCCAGTGCCACCCCTGCCATGGGCGGGGACACCTTCCACGATCCCAGGCTGCTCCAAGCCCCATCCAACCTGGCCTTGGACACTTCCAGAGATCCAGGGGCAGCCACAGCTTCTCTGGGCAGCATCTTTGGAGCCACAAGTGCCACTGAATCCAATCTGCTTTCAATGACCCTACAAAAGTTACATGGTGCAATCTTCTGTTAAACGTCCCTTTTGTTCCAAGCCATTTATTTCTGGGACAAAAATCTCAGAGGTTGAGCTCAAATCCTGCCATCAGGAAAAGATCTGGGTTGAAAAAAGTTAAATAACTAAACCACAGGAAACAATTCTTCACATTTATAAGGCACTTTCCATTTCTACGACCTTCCTACACCTTAAATACTGCAAAGTTTGGAGAAATTAATGACATGTGACTTTTGACACGTGTCCAAAGGGCATATGGAGCACATTCCAAAGTGACCACACACAGACTGGCACCAGAGAGGAGCCAGCAGTGCTTTCCAGCTGTTCACAAATCAGAATTCCTGTCTCTGAAAAGGACTGAATCAATCATCTGGGAACTCATCTATTTGCTACTTCTGACGTGATTTTTTCCTGCCTGCTTTAGGCTGTTTGGAAAGCTCAGCTTTTACAAGAGCTGTGCCAGGGTCAGCCCCAGGCAGGAGGAGGAGCTTTCCACAGAGGACTCTTGGCAGTGTTGGGCCTGAAGCCCAGGTTTTCAAAGGGATTTTGCTGCCTAAAGGTGTAGCAAGGGCTCAGCAGGGTTTCCACACTCTCCTAAATTTTGGGGCTGTGAGCTCTGTTTTCAGGATGGGTATTGGTATTACTTGATGCAGGTTCTTGTTTTTTTTGTACACCTAAAACATTACAAAGATGCTCCAATGTGCAGTTTAAAGATGATTAAAAGTGTTCAAAAGCCCTGCTTACTCCTCAGTACGAAGTGCTCTGAAAGGTAAATTCTTAGTTCTGTTCTCCTGCAAATACTGATAACATGGAACATTTTCTCACTGAACAGGAAAAGGGTGTTTTATGTCATTTCCAGCACACAGATAGTGGGGAACATTTTCTGTTTGTTAGAAAAACCTTTTCCATGGCTTGTAAAGATAATCAAATGTGGCACATATCAAAACCACGTTGGGGGGGTTGAGATTGGTGAGCAGACAGAGATTTACACCTGGTAGTGCAGCTGGGTGTAGGAAGAAAATCCACAGGTCTGCAGTGTTCCAGCTGAAGCAGCCCCGCTCCAGAATGTAAATACCTGGAGAGATTTCCAAGGCAAACATTCATCACTGATTAGGAAGCAGGAAAGATGAATTTTGCCACTGTTCCTACATCTGGGAACTCAGAGCTAGACTTAATATTTCACGGAATCACAGATTAATTGAGGCTGGAAAATACCTCCAAGTCCACTGAGTCCAAGCTGTGGCCACCAGAGCAGCACTGGGTGGGTGACACTGCCCAGCTTAGGTCCTCCAGAGCCACTGTCTCCACTCAGTTGTGCTGTGCTCCCTCAGCAAGGAGCTGGGCAAGAAAAGCCACAATTCGTGGGTTCCTGGAGTCATTTCCATCTGAAAAACATGGAGAGAACGGTCCCAGACAACTCTTCTGATGGCTCTTCCCTAATATCCTCTCAGGTGACAAAGCTTTGCTCACACTGGGTGGAGCTTCAATGGAATCACAGAATGGTTTAGGTTGGAAAATCTCTGAGACCATGGAGTCCTGCTGTTCCCCAGCACTGCCCCATGTCCCCAAATGCCACATCTACAAACAGGCAATCAAGGCTTCCCTCAGTCTGTAAGACAGAGCTGAGCTGTTGATTTGACAGAGCACATTTCATCCTGTCAGACTGACAGTGCAGACTCGTGATATCCTGAAGGAGGGGGCCAATAACAGCACATTAGAATAATTTATTGAGGACAGTTTGAACTGGATTTTTCAGTGTTATTTATAGTCTTTATAATTACCACGTGGTTAAAAGGCTCAAGCCCTCCAAAGCTGTGGAAGTCTTTGATTTGGGTCTGCCAAAATGTCTTTTTCAATCATCAGCAAGCAGGCAGAGTTCCTGCAATGGGATATCTGACAAGTCTAGGGAGGATTCATCATTACTCTATCACTGAATTCCCGAGTTCTTCCATCCAAACCTCTTCCATAACATAATGATCATTTGGCAGTAAGAGCAGCTCTGCTTGAATCCTTCAGTTTGATTGAGCAATCATCTGGAGGCCCATGGGTTTTGTCTCATCAAAACCACTCCTAACTCTCCCCTCTCCACCCATGAGTCCCTCTCACCTCCACAAAATCCATTTGTAAGAAGCCAGGTCTCCCAGCAGGCCCACAGGCAGGAGCATGGAATATCAGGATGGCTTCAGGCATCCCTCCAGGCTGGAATCTGCCTTCCCCTGGAATGTGGCCTCCTCAAAAGCAAGCAATGAAGGTTGAATTGCTAACAGATATGGGCATTTCAGTATTTAAAATTATGTCCAGCATCCTGTCTCAGCACAGCAAGCTTAGGAAAAGTAAAACCTGCATTGCACAAACGTTTATAGCAAAATCTTCATGGTTCCATCACTGCTATCCATGTTCAGAATACAAAGACTGAATTCCATTTCTCTATTAAGCCTTTATATTTCCATGAATCCAATCCATTCCAAATTTAGCATTGAAGACAAAACCAGCAGATGCTAATTAAAAAAAAAAATTAAACTAACCCATTTTTTTATATTCCCATGAAAAGTGAACTCCGGGGGGCTGAGTGTTTGTACTGGTGGCATCTGGTTTAGAATTATAACACCAAGAAACAGGCTCTAATTAAATTTTAGAGAACGCTGGTATTAGTTAATTAATGGCAGGGATTTAATCAAATTCCTGTGCCATCTTCAGATGAAAATTTGACCAACACGAGCCTCATTTTATTCTTCCGTTACGATAAATAATGTGCATTTTGTAGGTGTCAATTTTGGATTTGGTAAAGAATGATCTGCAGTTCTCAATGTCTGCACTGTGTGTACACACAGAGTTATCAGTTTGTGCAATCTGCAGTCTTGGAAGTCTGGAGAAATTAGAAATTTCAAGTTCAACCAAAGCAATACATGCCCAAAACACCACCTAAAGCCAAATATGAAGCATGGATTAGGTTTTAGGATCTCCTAGAAAGAGAAATCTGTTTTGGAACAGTTACAGAGGGCTATGGCCAAAACTATCCCGTAATAGTTACGAGCTGTAATTTGACATTTTAGATACACATTCCTCTTGCCAAGCAATATCATATTTTGGCTCTTGGAGGAGAAAATAGAGAGAAGGATCTGTCTAGGATGAGTAATTTAGTACAATGTAATCAAGGCAAGCTGCCCCACAGACTGGGGACTGAATTAAAATTAGCAAGTCCGGGGTTTTGTCCTCTTAAATAAAAGCTTGTGCATTAAACAGGAAGAAAAAATTAGAAAGAAAAATGGTTTTCTTATTAGGCATCTTCCATCTGAGCCCGAGGGTTGGTTTGTACTCTAAGAGCAGCTGATTTGAGGTGGGATGGCTGAAGCAGTTACTGAGCTGTGCTCCTTGGAGCTTTCCATCCCTGGAGACACATCCCAGTCAGGGAAGCTCCTGCTCCTCCTGTCCCCGTCCCCCAGCCAGCACAGTCACTGAAATCATGGATTTCAGACTGGCCAAGGGGCACAGGTAGATCCCAAACCTCGAGGGGGTGATCCCTGGCAGCAGAGTGCAGCTGGCACGGATGAATCCACCTGTAATCAGGAGTTCCTGCAGCTCCGTGTCCCTGGGCAGGGAGGTGCCTTGGAACTGGAGCAGGAAATTGCTGTCTCTGTGACTGTTCCAGCAGCATTTCACTGAGCTGGGACACAAACACCGAGTGCTGAAAGGTCCCTGCATTTGAGGATCCTGACAACCTCGTTTTACCCGGCCTGAAGCAGTTAATGAGGCAGAGACCCAGTTTAGAGGGAATAATCTGTGGTCTCCAGGCAGGGATTCCCGTTCTTACCCAGCAGTTTGGGTGATTGGTGAGCCCTCAGCCTCACTGCTCCCACTGCTCTCAGCTCCCAGCTCCCTGTTTAGGAGTCTTCTCCCACCAAAAAATTCCGTGGGTTTGGTGCAAACCCACCCACAGCAGCTGTAAGGCCACTTCCTGCCACACTCCCGTGTGGGGATTCACCAGAGCTCAGGTTCTGAGAGGTCTCTGCTCTAACTGCAGGAAGAAATGACCCAGATATTTTTTATTATTGGCTTCTCTCACATTTTGGGTTTTAAAATTTGAATAATTTCCTTGGTTTGCTGTCAGCATTTCTTTAAAGGCAAAGCACTCAGGGTAAGCATGTGTTGTAAACCCTGACACAGATTTTTTGTTATTTAGGTGCTCATTCAGCTTTCTGAGAACACAGATCTGCAAATGTATTTGTTAAACGGGACATTATTTTTGGAAGTCTTACAGCATATTAAAAATGCATAAATATAAGCAAAAGAAGATAAATGAAACAATACATTTAAATACTTAAATTAACTTGTACCACAATTAAATAAGTGTTTCCCAAATTATACCACATGCTGATGCAAGTCACTGTAGTTTTTCTACAATAAATCAAATTTCAGCTGAAAAAGACTGATTTTCTGATCTTGTGTGTTTCTATCACTTCAAATTTTTATCCAAGTGTTTTTAGCAGTTCAAGCAATGGGAAACAATGGGCTGAAAGGCTGAGAAAAGCAAACTCTATTCCTTAACTCCAGCACTGCTCATGGTTTAAGAGAATGCATTAATTTCTAGAGAGAGTTCTACTCCCACAACAGCCAAAAATTGTACCCATCTCATGTCAAGGATTATATTTTCATATATTTTCAGGGGATCTGATTCTTTAATAGCAAGAAATCCTGGTTAAAAGAATAATGCAGAGTGTGGCACAGTCCAGCCACGTTTCCTCTCCAGGCAGAAGAGAAACCTGGAATCATTGTCCTGGAATGCACCGAAACCTCTCAGCAGAGTTCCTGAAATATTCATGAACATTAAGGCAACAGCAAACTTTTGGGGAGTGTGCTGTTTCGCTGGAACTTGCTATGTGCTGCCATACTCTGAGCTCTAAAATTAACAAGGGAAGGCTTTTTGCAGAAAGTAAATGAAGTAACAGAGACTTGGGAATTTTATCTCCAGGCTGCCACAGACCACACAATGCTGAATAATTCAGCTCCTCAATTACTCATCCTAACTGGGAAGATTCCTATGTGTTTGCTGGTGTAGATCAGTGGGGAGCTCAGAATTTTAAGATGAGATTTACTAAGTGTGTAAATTCTTAGTAAACAGTAGAGGAAACGCCAATCTGCCATTTACCAGCTGAATTTACATTAAGTGAATGACTAAATTTACATTCACCAGCTGATTTACATGAACTTCCCAAACTTCTCCTGTGTTTTTGTTCCTTTGGGAAAGTTCAGAGGCAAACGCTTTTTGATGGAGGAAGGAGGGAAAAAAGGAAGGAAAAAGAGGAATAAGGAACTTCAGCTGCAGGTAGGGAACACAAAACAGTGCAGAGGTTTCTGTCACCACTTCCCATCCCTTCTCTGTCTGGACATGGATCTGGGGATTGGATCCTTGGGCTTTGGATCTCTGGATTGGATTCTGGGGCTCCGTGACTCGGGTGAGGCAAGGCAGGAACTCCCCCAGTGTGAATTAGTCATATTGAAGGGGGTTTAGGAGCATGCAAACAACAACTTCACATGAAACGCTGGGAATAAGAGACCTCTGTTGAAATGTTTATGTGTTTCACAAAGACATAAATATTTGGAGAATAGCAAAGGACACAGCTTGGTCTGGGCAGACTGGAGGCATTTACCTGATTAGCTGGCCTGAGTTCCAAAGATTTTCCTTGGCAGCAGCCCCAGCTCTCCCCAGCCCTGGGCACAGGAGTGGTCCCTGCTCCGTGCTGGTGAAGCTGTTTGTGGTGCTGCACAGGGGAACCAAGGCACGCTGCAGGGAAAGAGAGAGGGGAAAAGGGATGGGGGGAAAATTGTTTCCAGGTGGAGCCTCAGACTGTCTCGCATTCCCAGGCTGGGTTGCTTCAGGCAGAACTCAGCACTTTGTCCTGTCTGCACACAGCACAGACTGAGCAGCAATCTGGCTGGGAGAGCCTTTTTTGTGTTGGAATGGGGATGTGGATTTTTGCTTTTCCAGCTGGATCGATTTCCCATCCGGTTCATCAAGAGGCTGTGTGAATTCTTGTGCAAGTGGGGGGAACGGGATGAGAGATTCAGCCCTGTCAAAATACACAGGGGGTGCTGGGTGTTGGTGATTTTGGTGCTTCTGGCCTGATTCACAGCACAGCTACACCACAGCCAGGCAGCTTTGCTTCTTTCCTATGTACTTGGAGATAAAATCCAGGAGAAACTGCAGAAGGACAGGAGCACAACCTGTTCTGATGCAGCAGGAAGCCTTTCCCAGGGCAGGACTATTTCTGGCAACACTCTCCCAGCTATTGATCACAAGTCTGATGTTGTGAATAACACTCTGATCTGGAGTCTGTCTGCAACTGCTATTTTTGTAGGTGTAGGGACTTATTTTGGATGCAGATATTTTGAAAAACAGCCAAGCTTCCCACACTGTGCTTAATAAAATTATTTGAATATATAATAACATCAAGTTGCAGCATTGTGTGGTTTCTGAGAGCTTGTTGCTGCCTCAGAAGGTTTGGCTGATTAGAACATTTAATGAGAGGTGTTTGGCAGAGGGGTGGGACAAGATCATTAAGGTCCCTTCCAGCCCAAACCATTCCACAATTCTATAATTTTATGGATCTGGGATGTGGGCATTTGTTTACATTTTAAAGTATACAATTCCAAAATTATATTTTATTGCTGTTTTGCCATTCTGCACCTGTGTTTTCAATCTCTCTTTGATTTGCAAGGCCAGTTCAGGACCACTCCAGCCCCAATCTGTGCAGAACAAGCATTTATCACACAGCCCCTCGTGCCAGGATAACACAAGGCTGGGGATAAGCAGTTGGGAGTGGTAAAGGTGCTGTACCAATGCTGCCACCGAAAAATGTTTCAAAAAACAACATGGGAGGAGGGAGGTGGAAAAATGAGATGGGGGTGAGATGAGTGACATGGGGAAATGATTTTTAAATCAGCATTGCCACTGGGAAAATCCTTTTTTATGCATTTCTGCTGTATCTGCTGTGTCCTCAGGCTGGGAAGAGCTGAACAGGCCTATTTGCTATTCAGTATTTTTCATGCTTCTGTGATTCTCTGGGCTTATGTATCTTGTGTGTGCACATGTAAAAATATCTTATTTTAGTTATTTTTTTCTTTTTTTGTATTCCTACCAGTGAGGACTTGCTGGAGACTAAGCAGGCATTGTTCAAACACTTCCCCTACAGCTCCACTGGGATGCTTCAATCTGTCTTGCTAAAGAGAAAAAAAAAGATTAATCATTCTTGTTTTGTGTTTTTATTCTGAATGCTTGATTCTGACAGTGAAAGCAATTTGTGTGCCTTAACTGTGATGCAGACACGTTCCTCCTGTTGTTTGAGTCATACCACCTTATTTTATCCAAGTTTTTCGAAATAACTCTCTGAAAGGTCATCTTAGTTTAGTAATCGGGATTTGGGGGGTTTGGTAGGAACAATCTAGTCCCAAATCATTAACCTGGACATGTTATTGAGGAAGGAAAAATACCTCCCCCTTTTCTCTGGATGCCAGAGTGAAGGTGACACTCTGCTCACCTGTTTATCCCTCTGGAGAGGTGAGGAATGAGCAGAACGTGCCTGAATTGCTTCTGCACAGGAGAGCTGAGCTGGGGGGAATAATTGACTGCAGATACAGACTGACAATAAATTAGCACACCCCCAAGAGTCTGGAAGGAACAGAGGAGGAGCAGTGAGTCATTCCTGAGTCATAGAGCCTCCCTGGATTTATCCTGGGATGAGGTACTGCACGCACCACTCCTTGATCTGGTCTGCCTCGAAAGGACAACCCTGAAAATAATTGTGGAAAAATAAATGCTAGCAGCAATCGTTCCTTGGCAGCAGCAGGCTTTATGATGTTTTGTAAGAGGCTCCCTGTATCAGGGCAGTGTTTTGATAAGAAATGGTGGAAAAGATGCAGAGCAGGTTGGTTTGGCTGCTCAGGCAGGCTGCACTCAGGGCTGTCCCATCAGCCCCCTCAGCCCTTGGCACGAGTTGTAGGGGCTGTTTTGGGAGGGTTTTGGGGATCAGTCAGAGATCCCTGCTTTGTTCAACAGGCAACGCTGACTGTGCTTTTTTTTTCCTCCTCTTTTTCTGTAAAGGTTGTGCCAGCTGGGAGCATTTTCAGCACTGTTAGACGCCTGAGGGCACAGGGATGTCCCAGCCCTGGTGCGCTCAGCTCTCACTCCTGAGGGCAGAGGGATGGAGGAGACCTCTGGCACAAACAAAGCGTCCTGCAATCAAAACCAGATGGATTTGCACTGGGTGGGAACCACCACTGGGGAATACCAATTGTACAGGAGCTTTTTCAGTCCAGCAAAGCTCACAGAAGGGATTTGTGCCTGTCCTGAATTCCTTGTTCCAGGAGCAGAGGTGTCTGGAAAGCCCTGCAGTCTCCAGTGCGCTCCAGTGTGGTTCTGCTTCCACTCTGATATTCCAAGGATAGCACTCATTAGACATTTTGGTGATAAAATTCCCTGTTTGGCAAGGATCTCTCAGCTGTGCCAGATAAAAACTCTGTTTTCTGCTTGGTTTGCAACTGGAGGGGCCCCAGCAGAACCAGCGCATGATAAGCTCCAGGAATGCAGGGAGGAGGAGGAACAGTTCCTCTCCCAGTAAGGATCTATCAGATCAGATTGCTCCATCTCTGTGACTTCACCCTGAACCTCCCACCTTGTTCCAAATTTGAACAAGCAACAGGTTAATTAAAACTGAACATGCTTTCAAACTCAGGGAGGGACCAGCAAGTTAAAACAACCCCAGAAACTCAGCTGAGGGTGCAAGTGGACCAGGAGAGCTGATTTCTCCTTGTCTAGCAGACCTCTTTGGGCTTATTAGATCTCTTTGCTTGGGAAAGTTTTATGAGTCTTAAGTACATTTAATGGACCTATCTTGGCAGGGGTCTGTCTTGGTGACAGTTCTGTTTTAAAGATGATGAATGTTCACTGTAAAAATTATTTTTCCTTCTTCCTGTTGACTGAGAGAAGTATTGATAAGACCCAGAAGATGAAGCCTTCAGAACTAAATATCATAAGCATTAAAAATAAAAAATAAATTTTTCTATTCCTATTTCTTTTGCACATACTGGCTATGGTAAAAAATGAGAGATTTGGGTTAAAGGGTAGTGCTGAGTTTAAGATTTAATGAACTAACTGTGGTGGACGCTGTGCTGAACCATTCAGTGCCACCAGTGGTGAATCTACCTGAAGAAAAAAAGCCAAATTTGTTGGAAATATCATTGCACAAGAAGGAGCACTTATTTCTGTGACTTCTCTATCAGATGGAGTCCTGGTTCGCGAGCAATTCTTACTTCCTGCTGCAAGAGTAGCAGTTCTCATGGAATTGTGGAATGTTTTGGGTTGGAATGGACCTCAAAGCCCACCCAGTGCCACCCCTGCCATGGGCAGGGACACCTTCCACTGTCCCAGGGTGCTCCAAGCCCTGTCCAGCCTGGCCTTGGACACTGCCAGGGATCCAGGGGCAGCCACAGCTGCGGGACAACCTGTGCCAGGGTCTCAATAAATAAACAATTTCAAGAAAACAGAATTCCCCATGAAAATCTCCTTAAGAACTTAAAATCAGGAAAAGAACAACTCCCAAGTGGCAAGACAATGGGCTGTCAGTGAATTCTCCCAGCCCTGGTTTCTGTGGTGCTGAGGCCTAACACTCCAAAATATCTCCGTTCTCATTTTGCCTCTTGAGAATTCGATAACTCCAGAAAATAACCCGAAAGCTGGAAGAGGGAGGTGTGTGGAGCTCGCACTGCTGCTGTGTCCAACCTGGCAGGGGGAGCAGCACCTGAGCGACCCGCTGGGGCCAATCCATGTCCTGGAATGCCGGGAGCTGCCAGCGCTGCTCTCCTCTGGCAGTGTCCCCAGCACCGGCCGCGCCCGGGGAAGAAAGAGCGGGCAGGAATGTGCAGCATTCCCGCTCGGATTAATGCCGGCGGTGCCGCTGCGCCTCAGTGAGCTGGGCTGGGATTCGGAGCTCTGCTGGGCAGAGCTGCTGGCTCCTTTGAGCTCCTGGGGACAAGTGACACAGAGAGCGAAGGAGGGCCGGGGCACAGAGCCCTTCAGCTCAGTCCCACCGCTGCCCTGCTCCTTCTCCTTCTCCCAGCTGGGCTCCGGAGGAACAGGGAAATTCCAGGGACAAGGCTCCGCTGCTCCAACCACACCCCTCAGCGGCTGCCCCAAACCCTCCTCCCTGGCTCCCTCCTTTCCCGGCTGGACAATAAGTAAATATCAAATAAAAGAGTTCTTTTAAAAATGAGAGTAAGTGTAGGAGTGGTGGGAAGGCTGTGGAGGTGTTAAACTTCCCAGAAACTCATCCCAGACTTGGAAAGTCACTCAGGAATCTGATTAACCAGGTACCTCAGGACTGCTTGAAAATGTGCATGGAAATTCTAATTCTAATTATTCAGGCCATTATATAATTATTCAAGGCCAGGTTGGATGGGGCTTGGAGCAGCCTGGTCTATGGAAGGGGTCCCTGCCCGTGGAACTGGATGAGCTTCAAGGTCCCTTCCAACCCAAACCATTCCAGGATTCTATTCCATGATTCTGTGGAGATGTTCATTCTGAAATCTAGTGTGGTGACTCTGAGAATATTTACATATTACATCCATAAGTATAAATGTAATAAACAGAAAGCAAACAGAAATGGTCATCTGGATTATTTGACCAATTATAAACATGATGCACAGTTCTGAATTTTGCACTGAAAATATTCCCAGCAGACACATTGTGATCATGCTGTAGCAAGGAAAGAAATGAGAATTAATCATTTTACAACTGTCATAATTTAAATCTATGTACAGACACTGTGTAAGCCACCTGCAATATTTCCTCTTTTTTAACATATTGGTATTTGTAGATTCAGATTAAATAATATTTTTCTCTATTTTTTTTACCTTTACAGGTGTCTCCTGAGTTCTGAAGTGTCAAAAAGCTGCTGCAGTTCTACAAGAAGAATTCCTGAGGCAACAGCCACTCCTGCAGTTCATAATTATTATTCTGGCATTAATGAAGCTGTTAATTACACCACTGCTCTTCTGCTGAGAGCAGAAGATAACGGTCAGAGACCTAAAAATGAAAAGTTTGGTTAAATTTTCAGAGTGAAAAATGTTACAACTGGAAATCTCTTGGCGGTTTTCGTGGAGAAGTTCCCTCTGCTAACTCCTAATCCCACCATGGTTTCTGGGCTTTCTGTAGCATCCTCTCTGTGAATGTTCCAAATTTCCCCGTTTGTTCCCTGGGTCACCAGTCTGGACTGGATTTACTGGGGGGCAAAGAGGGCTGCACGTCCGAAGTCCCAGCTCTTTGTGCCACAGGAAGCTCTCGACACTGAAATTTCTTTCCATTTCTTTGCAGTTATCCACAACAGCTCCTTAAAAGTACCTGTGTGCTTCCAGTTTGAAAGCCTGTGTTCCCTTTTTTTTTTTTTTTTACTTCATTTCTAACAATACCAGCTAAAAATGTCTCCATCAGAATTGAGAACCCACTGTTAGGGGGGTTTTGTCACCTGAAACGATTCAATTGTGGCCACCAAGGCTGAATGCTGGAAAAAGGATCCAGCCAAACAAACGGGGAAATTTGAAGGCCCCTTTTATGCACCAACGAGGCTGAGAGCTGCAATAGGTGAGCCCAGCTCCGAGAGATTCTGAATCACAGGATGTCTCCCGTGCCTTCGGGGTTCCAAGGAGGCTTTTTCCTTGAGAATCCCAGCCCTCCCTCCCAGCCCAGCTGAAGGGCTCCCCGCGGGGCTCCTGCGGGAATGTTTCTCACACACAGCTCAATTAAACCAAAGCTCTCAGGGGAAAGATGATCCAAGTACCCCGGAGAGGAGAGGTAAGCCACGGGGAGCTGGAGAATCCAAACCCTCCCACCAAGCCTTTAAAATGTACCTCAGCACTTCACAGGGTGCTCTGACCCTGATTTTAATTTTTCACTCTTTTTCTGGCATCATTAATTGTTCACTGGTTCATACCACAGAGATAATTTTTAGTGCACCAGACTTAGCTAAATATGTTACCATATTAAAATTATTATTAATATACCAAGGGACTACGTGCAAACCAAGGGTAAAGCAATTCCAGTATGAAGAGGCAACAGAATTTTCACAAAAATCTAAACAACTATTAATTTTTTTATCATGATTCCATTTGAGCTGTAAATATTCCCATAGGGGTTACCAGCAGGAGTAAAATAAGCTACTTGGTGTGTAAATCCATGGATTCTTGGAGACTGGGGGGTTGTAGCCCTGATGTTTGCAGAGGTTGAGATGCTGAAGTGATTTTTGGAATCCCATTTCTGTTCTGTCACTGCAAAATGTGAATTCACATGGTACCAATTACTGGATCGTGGACAAAACAAGTAGCAGTGAGAAGAAACCCCTGTGGTTTTTACGAGACTAGTAAGTAGAAGTCAAGAAAACATTTCATGCCAAGTGGATCAGGAAAGCAGGAACTGGAGGAGGATTTTATGGTGTCACTGCAGCATCTTGCCTGTGATTTTCCATGTATTGTTGGTTAATATTTCAGTTTTCTTTGCTGAAACTTTGCACCAGAACTCAAGGCAGAGACATTTTACAAATCGTGGCAAATTTCATGGAGTTCAAAGCTCAGAAATGAGGTTTTTGTCTTAAAAAATGTGCTCCATGATTTCAAAACTATCCAGCTTTGCTGAGGACTTTCCTGCGGCGGAGTGGGAGCATTTGGGAGCTGAGGGCTGAAACGGTGAATTAAGTGAACACAGAGCATAAAGGGAATGTCCTGACCACACTGAAATAAATGTTGATTTTTCTTTCTTCTGAACAAAGTTTTTTTCCTTACAAATAAAATAAACACTAGGGGGTTGGAGAATTCATTTCAGCACATATATATACAAATCATACACCACTCCATGCTTTTTATCATGTAACTGGGTGATTAATAAATATCTAATTTGTCTGCTAATTAGGGCTTTTTAATGGTTAACTCTCAACACTGTAAACAGGAATGAATAAAGTCTTTACCTGGATGCACACGAAGGGTGGCACCCAGCATTCTGCTGTGGCTCCTCTTTGCTCCCAGCAAGGGTGATGGATCCATCAGCTGAAGGATCATGGAATCATGGAATTGTTTGGGTTGGAAGGGACCTTAGATATCCTCATAATTCAGGATGGCTCAGGTTGCCAAGGAGCTTCTGGCTAATGGGGTGCCCCAGCACTCACAAGGGGTGTAAGACCCTTCAAGCAGACTTATTTATCCACCAGGATACTGGAAAAGTGCAAAAGAGAGGACAGAAAACTCCTTGCAGGGCTTTTATTCCTGATTTTGGTACTGTATCGCTCTGGCCTCTTTCTGTGGTGAGCAAATCACAGTAAATGGTATTTTTATCCTTTTATATATTACATACTTGCAAAAATTGCTGACAGAAACTGCCAACAGGCTGCTCTAATCACTATAATGCTGCTTCACTGGCAAAAAAAAAGCCTTTTTGCTTTAACCCAGACCATCTGCTTTGGGGGCTTTTAATGATGCAACTACACTGGCATTTACAGAATGGAAACCTCTCTGCTGTGACCTCAGAGTGGGGGCTCAGTTCTAAGGGGATGGGTAGGAAGAAGGGGGGATGTTCAACTGCTCTGAAGGAGACAAGAGAAGCATGAGGAAGGTGTGGAGCTGCAGATTTGGAGCACGTTTAACCTCAATTCTTCTTTCAAGTGACATTTTCCTGAAAATGAACACGTCACGTCCCCCCAAAGGTGCTGTGAGTAACAGCAGCTCCTACAGCATCGATAGGATATTTACTCAGTGATTCACCCCCTTCCTCCAGTGTTTGTCTGCCTGCCCTGACCACATCCAGTCACCAATTACTAGCTGGGAAAGGCCTTACAAACCCATGGTCAGGGCACTCCAAACAGTCGGGCACAGGCTGAGGCTTTGGTGTCAGCGCTCAGTGCCAGGGGTTTGCACAGGGGAATAAATCCATCAGCACTTTCCTGGAGTTTGCAACTGAATCTGCAACTCCTCTCACCCACAAAGAGCTTTTGGATTACTTCAGAAGACTCTTGGTTAGGCCTTCGAAACAGGAAGCTACAGGTCTTCACACAGTTGTTGCATATTCAAGCTGTTCAAGAGCAGCCACTCAGAGGTTTCACACACCTGCGCAGGTAAAACCAACAGGTTTTGACCCATGAAAGTTATTTTTCTTCTGATTTGGGTATCATCACCAGTTACCTGCATTCTCAGAATGAAATTCTGTTCTTTTCAGTTCTTATCAGTGCAATTTAGGACCGACTGGCCCTGCAACAGGGAATTGTACACACTATTAATTATGTACACACTATTAGTTATGTACACATTATTAATTATGCCTTAACCAGATGACAATTCTGCTCCTCTAAGATAATTCTTCTCTTTTTGTTCTGTGCATTTTTTGCAGGAGTAAGGCAAACCAGAAACTCACATTTCTCGGTGATGGAAGCAAGAGGACACATTGTTTGTCTTCTCCAAATCATCTGTGTTTCCACAATTGGAGTTATTATGGAATTATTCATGGGTTTGTCAGCTCGTTGTAGCAGCAGACTGAGAAGCAGGGAAGGCTAAACTAGAGTTAAAAATACTGTGGTCCTGTGTTAAATGATGTGAAAAATTGTGGCTAAGGGTTTGATGCTAATATATAATTTTTTAGAGGTGTTGTAATACAGCTGCTGTCTCATACAGCTGTGATGAACAAATGTGCACAAAAATTCCATGACTCAATGGATCATCCTCATCTTTTGGCACAGTTTGGGAAGACATCTCTGGCTCTCTGTCTGGGGATTCATAAAATCTCAAACCACCCAAAACAGGAAGCTGGCTGGCATGGGAGCATCTGATATAACCTCAGTGGAAATGGCATTTACTTACTGAGGATCAGGCTCCCAACTTCTCCTGCATCTTCCAACTACTTCATTGAATTCATTGTATTCTCCTGGATCTTCCAGCAATTAAAATTAATAAGCTTCTTAATATTTCATATCAAATCCAGATTCTCCCTCAGCACACCTGCCCAAGCTCAGTTCTTCCTTTGGGATAGATGCAAACACATCAAGTGAGAATTACTTTCTCATCAAATTTGTTTTGAATCAAATCTATTTTAGAATGATGTAAGTCCTGAAAAATGCTGCAGGACTGTCCAAGTCTGTTAGCACTTTTAAGTAAACAAACAAAACCTGCTTTAATTTAGCCCAATTTCCAGGCCACCACAGTCAGAACCCAACTAAAAGCTCTTTGGGTATTAAAAAACAAAATCTAAATATGAAACAGAAGATCCACAAGGAGGAGGGCTCTGTGGGAACCCTCCTGCCTTTGGTCTGACAATCCAAAAAGTGTGTTCTGGCTTCCCCCAGCATCCGGTGCACTCCAGCAAAGTTTCTAAGTTTAAACTTCACTCAAAGCTTCAGTGTTCCTTAAATGGCACAGCTCAGCTCGGCTGGCAGAGCTGCAGCTCATGGTAAAGGAAGCCACCACCACATGAACGTTTTCCCTAAATGCTGCTCTATATATGCTCAACGCTCAGCTCAGGAGTCGCTAAAATAAGCTCCTAAAATAACAACTTCAAACGCTCCACAAGGCTGCAGCCTCTCGGAGGGGCTGGGTTTTCCTGCCTCGGGGTGCCTCGAACAAAGGATGCTCCATGCCATGACAGGAGAGGAAGGCTGAGCCCAGCTGGAGGACTAGCGTAAGTCAATTAGGATCCGTTGGCTCTTAATTAGAGGATTTGTTATTTATCCCAGGCCGACTCCCAGTGCAAACTGGTGGCTGACGCCTTCTCTCTGGGATAAACAGGCACTCAGAAATGTGGGGGCTGAAATGTGAAGAGCGTTTCTTTCTCCTTTAATCTGAGAAAACAGCATTTAACTTCCCTGAGAGTGAAATTAAATTACTCTTTTAAGTCCGAGTAAAAGCTCCCTCTGTTACATACAGCAGATTCTGCCTGTGACCACTGATTTTATCTACTGGAAAACCTGTAAAATAATAAAGAATCAGAGAATAATTTAGGCTGGAAAAGAGCTTTGAGGTCATCAAGCCCAACTGTCAACACAGCACTGCCAAAGCCACCACAATATAAGCCAAGAAATTAACTGCAGAAGGTATTTATAGAAAATCTGCACATTAAAATCACATATAATGAAATTGCTATGCAACACCAGTGGTTCAGAGATAATGTTTCCTATGGAAGCCTAACACCTAATTATGGAAAATGAAATAAGAAGCATGAAAATTATAATTGGACTGGAGTCACTGATACATTCACAGAACAGAGAACTCAAAAGTCCTATGAATTCAGGGAAATGCTATATGGGTCAACTTTAAAAAGAGCTCAGAAACACCAGGGAGCCCAAATCTCACTTCAAACACACATCCAAGTATTTGTATCTGCAATTCCTCCTCCAGGAAGCTGAGCACCACCACCAACTCTCTGAAATTCAGACTTCTTCAAACGTATTCTGCTTTACATGGATTTCTGTCACCACTCCTTCCTTCCCCATTATCACCTGCATCACAGAGAGCACAAGAATTCACATGAAATCCTACAGGAAATGCAAAAGATCTCTATAAAGCTGCACAGTGACTCTGTCTCCTCCTCAGCTATTCACAAGTTTCTCCAAGTGTTGGGAGAAGAGAGTTCTGGCTATACCAGTGAAGGAAAGAAGAACTGAAATGAGCAACAGCCATCCCCCAAAACACCCCAAAGCAGTCTGAACGGTGCAGCAGCTGCATGGGCTCCATCAGGAACCTCTTGTGGCTGTACCAGTCCCTATAACACGTCTGGATCCGTGGTTTTGTTAAATTTCATTGTTCAGTCCAGAGGAGGCCCCGGAGCTGCTCCAGGGCCGGAGCCCCTCTGCTCTGGAGCCAGGCTGGGAGAGCTGGGGGTGCTCACCTGGAGAAGGGAAGGCTCCAGGGAGAGCTCAGAGCTCCTTCCAGGGCCTAAAGGGGCTCCAGGAGAGCTGGAGAGAGACTGGGGACAAGGGATGGAGGGACAGGACACAGGGAATGGCTTCCCAGTGCCAGAGGGCAGGGATGGATGGGATACTGGGGAGGAATTCCTGGCTGTGAGGGTGGGGAGGCCCTGGCAGTGGTGGCTGTGCTGCCCTTGAATGCTGCATTTGCTTTGACAGAGCATCTCTGCCCACTGCTCCCTGGGCTCTCCCTGGTCCAGCACAGACCTTCTCCCTGTCGCAGGGTTTGGGACAGCCACAGGGACTCTGGCATATCCCAAGGGACAGCTGAAGCCACCCAGGGCAGCGCCACCACCTCCCACAGCTCCGCCTGAGCTGAGTTTCTTGATACAAGAGAGCGCAGCACTGAAGACTGTCCTGTCTGCTGTAACTGTAAAAGGACAAAAAATACAATTTTTAATGATTATATCTAAGCAAATTTTAATTATTACCCTCAAGATTTTTTAGTAACACATATAACTTATTTACCTACAAATTCCGGCCCATGCTGGATACTTTCACTCACGAACATATTAGTCACCACTTAATTATTGCTACCCAGCCTTATTAATATGTATAATATGGATAAAGAGCTCCCTGGCAGGGATGTATTTTAATGAAGGCACTGAAAGGCAACACACAGTAATTTCTAGAAGGTTGCGCCATGGTTGACAATAGCAAACCAAAGCAGCCCGGGGATGGGATAAGGTGCGGAAAGAGAAAAATCAAATTAGTTTCGATATTCTAATAGTAATTTGAGAGAGGACACCTGGGGCACGGGACACACAAGGAAGGAGACACTGAGGGCATGGGACACCAGGGACAGAGGACACAGAGGGCACAGCACACCGGGAGCACAGGACACACACGGCACAGGACACCAGGAACAAAAGACGCACCTGGCACGGGACACAGGACACCGAGGGCACAGGAGACCGGGGGCGGGCCGCCCTGCGGAGCCGCCCCGAGAGGCGGGCGCGGACCGGACGGGGTAAGGAAGGGGCGGTGGCGGCAGGGCCGGGCCG
>VZTG01008578.1:236490-265249 GCA_013397845.1 Melanocharis versteri | reverse complement strand
TGTCCCCTCACGACGCTCGAAAGGGCGGGATTAGGGATGTCCCCTCACGGCCCCCATGGCAGGGAAGGGACCGGAGATGTCCCCTCACGACAGAATGCACGACGAGCGCTCGGGGCGGAGGAGCCGCGCTGCCACTCAGCCGAGGGAATCCACTCCGTAATTCCTGTCACTCGTTGTCCCCCAGCCCTCGGGGCGATGTGGAGCCTGGCCCCGCTGTGCGCCCTGGGCCGGCGGCGCCTCGGCCCCTCTGCGCCGCTGCAGCCCCTGACCCGCCTGCTCCTGAGGGAATATCGGGAACAACCCCTGACCCGCCTGCTCCAGAGGGAATATCGGGAACAACCCCTGACCCGCCCGCTCCAGAGGGAATATCGGGAGCTGCCGCTGCCGGGGCAGGGCTGGGGAAGGGCACAGCACCTGCCTCCCCGCCGGTTTGTGAGTAATAAACCCAAACCCAGGCGGCATCCTAAAACATTCCCGGTTCTGGACGGACGTGTCCCTGTTGTGTACCGACATGTGTTCGAAGGGAATTTAAGGAACAGCGAGGCTGTGATTAAAAGGTAATAAACCAGTTTTGTGGGGTTTTAAAAGTGTTGCTACATGAGAGTCACTTATGGGCGCTTTAGGAACTTTTAACATGGGACAGTGTTTGCCCCATGGAACAACATAGCTGCCCCTGGATCCCTGGCAGTGTCCCAGGCCAGGCTGGACAGGGCTTGGAGCAACCTGGGACAGTGGAAGTTGTCCCTGCCCATGGCAGGGGTGGCACTGGATGGGCTTTGAGGTCCCTTCCAACACAAACCAGTCTGTGAAGTGTTGACTGAAATACCCAAATCGAGGTGCGAACTGTTTAAAACAGTGCCATGTGTTGTTTTGCATATATTGCCAAGAAATACTTTTTCCAGACATTCATAACATTTGTTTCATGTTGCATTTTGAATGCGAAGACGTAAATGGTGACTCACACTCTCCTGATGGAGTAGAGGATGGGTGCTGCAATCCATCATGATTTACGGATAAAACGAGAAAGTGTGTTTTATGTGTTTGTCCTGAAAGATCAGATGGCAAAATTGCAAAGGCCTTTGTTCAGGGGAGTGATCCACGAGCTGGAAGCAAAGATTTTGGAAAACACACTGTGCCCTCCTGTGGTGGCATTGAGGACATGATTAAAATCCTTTTCCTCCAAAGTTTTCCCAGTCTCCAGCGTGCAGGGAGCCACACTCAGATCACACAGTCACACACAAAGTGCTGTGCGAGTCTTTGTGTCAAACAACATTTACAGTTAAAGGTGATGCATCTGGGGGAAGAACGTGTTTGAAATAAAGGAAGAACTTGGTTTATTTAAGACCAAAGTTGAGATACCATGTTTGTTTACAGTTTATTCAGTTTTTTACCTGTACATGGTGCTGGCCTGACAGTAACACTGGCCTTGGACGCTGCCAGGGATCCAGGAGCAGCCACAGCTGCTCTGGGCACCTGTGCCAGGGCTCACCACCCTCACAGGGAACAATTCCTTCCCAATATCCCATCCATCCCTGCCCTCTGGCAGTGGGCAGCCATTCCCTGTGTCCTGTCCCTCCATCCCTTGTCCCCAGTCCCTCTGCAGCTCTCCTGGAGCCCCTTTAGGCCCTGCAAGGGGCTCTGAGCTCTCTCTGGATCCTTCTCTCCAGGTGAGCACCCCCAGCTCTCCCAGCCTGGCTCCAGAGGGGCTCCAGCCCTGGAGCAGCTCCGGGGCCTCCTCTGGACAGGGCAGGATGAGCTTCTCATCCACCAACACCCCAAATCCTCCCAGCGCTGCTCTCCATCCCTTCTCCCCCAGCCTGTGTTTGTCCTTGGCATTTTCCCGGCCCAGGGGCAGGACCTGCACTTGGCCGTGCTGAACTCCTGAGCTTCTTCCAGCCTCACCTCTCCACCTGCCCGGGTCCCTCTGGAAGCCCTCCCTCCCCTCCCCCGTGTGTCCGCACGCCACAGCTTTGTCCCCATGAACCGAAACTTTGTTTTTTTCCATCAGATACTCGGAATTGCTGGAGAGGGCGAAGAAAGGAGGGGGAGAAAACGCCATCCTGCGGCACACGCGGCGCAACAAGAAGCTGTTCGTGCGGGAGCGCCTGAGGCTGCTCCTGGACGATGGGGATTTCCTGGAGCTGTCCCCGCTGGCAGGGCTGGACATGCCCTACGGGGATGTCCCTGCTGCCGGCTGCCTCACGGGTAATGCCTGGCTGACAGAATTCTGGGTGGGGAAAGGAAAACGGGAGGAAAAAAGGTGCATGGAATAAGGTTTATGGGATATTTTAGTGTCTTAGGTGCTTTCCTAGGAAAAGTGAACACTGGTTTTATCCAGTTCTTCTTCCCGACGGAGAAGAGTTCAGCCAGTGTTGTATTGCTATTATGGGAAATCTGGGAGAAACATTTGAAAAAAGGGGTTTTAATTTCGTCTAGAATTAGTAATTCTACTTACCACTTAATTTTTGTCTCTAAAAATGTAGGGTGATGTGTCAAATCAGCTGTTGCCTCTTAAAGAAGAGGGGACAAAGTTACAGTGAGAAACAGGAGCTGTGACACTTATTTTAAAGGTTTTTTCAAATCACAGACAATTGAATTTTCTATGCAAACATTGTCTCTTTGAACTGGAACAGCTCTTCAAAATGAAATTTCATTGAAATTCAATGAAATTCAATTCCATTCAATATCAGCGAAATTGCATTTTGAAGAGTGGTTCCAGTTTAAAAAGTAACTAGAAGAACGCTATGAAAACATTTTTTTCATCACAGATTGTTATATTTTTCAGTTTTATAGGGGTAATTTTTAATTACCTTCGCTTTTATCTCAAGGGTTGGGAGTGTATTTTTTTCTGTTACATTGTCACCAGAAGTAAGTAAATTTATTTAAGGCTCTGTCTTCTGTCATTTAGATTATTTTTTAAAATACTGTTATTCCAGAGAAGAGGGTAGATTTCTTCCCTGTGTGGTATTTTCAAGTTAATTTGGAGCTTCTTGTTGTAGCATTACTGAAAAAAACTCCTGAAAAAATTCCCCCCCCCCCTGTTTTGTCTGTTATTTTAGAGAGTCCTGGTAAATATCTGTGGTACCGCTTGCAGGAATTGGCAAAATCTGTGGGGTCTGGTGTGTCTTCATTGCAAATGATGCCACTGTGAAAGGAGGAACCATTTACCCGATTGGAGTGAAAAAGCAATTAAGAGCCCAGGAAATTGCCATGGAGAACAGGCTGCTGTCCGTGCACCTCGTGGACAGTGGGGGAGCCTTCCTACCCCTGCAGGTACTGCTGGCACCTCTGCAGAGCAGAAAGTATCAGCATTTATTTCATTTTGTGTCTTTAATAAATGAATACATAGTGGGAGGTGTCTATTTTCACTTCAGAATATTTAAAGTGTTCTGTATTTTATTGTCCTGTTTGTGCCCGTGGTGCACTAATCTCTGTGGCCTTTAAAAGTGGATTTTTTGCAATTCTGACTGCAAAATAAGAATTTGAACACTTTCTTTTGTGAAATGCAGAGATAATCCTCTCATAGAGATTGTAGTTTTTCTTTCTCCACACTGAGGGCAAGCACGCAGGAAAAGTTTTTACCTGGAATTGTATCCAAAACTAAGTGAAAAAGGAAACTGCTGAAGGCGTTTTACAGAAAAAGTAGAACCATCATCCTTCCCTTCTCCACATTTACAGTTAGCTTGTGTAGAATATATTGATTTCAGAAAAAATCACAAAACTTAACCTCTGCTGTCAAAACACGTGGGTATTTTTGAGAGATTTGACAACGTATAAAGGAATAAATACCATCATGAAAGCTGTATATGAAAGGTTCTGGAGTGATTATTAATGGGGACCTTTCCAGTGTCGGTTTTGATGTGTTTGGGAATGAATGGAGTGAAAAGGAAGCATCAGCTTTCATGGTTAATATTAAAAATCCCTCTTTCTTTTCCCTGTCCCTCAGTCAGAGCTGTTTCCTGACAAGCTGCACGGTGGCAGGATTTTCTACAACGAGGCAATCATGTCTGCCATGGGAATCCCTCAGGTACAGTGGCATGGGGAGCGTAGGAAAGGTGTAAATGTGTAGTAATTCTTGTTCCTGCTGGTATTGCTGTCTCTGGTTTATTCCCCAAGCTGTGATTTAGCACTTCCTGCATTTCTGAAACAACTCTGGGTTTTGGCTTTGCCTTGCCTCTCCCCAAAGCAGCACTGTGGTGTTCGTGTCCCCTCAGGTGGCCGTGGTGTGTGGCTCCTGCGTGGCTGGAGGTGCCTACGTGCCCACCATGGCCGAGGAATCCGTGATCATCGATAAAATCGGGACGCTGTTCCTGGCTGGGCCGCCCCTGGTGAAAGCTGCCACGGGGGAAGATGTCTCTTCTGAGGACCTTGGAGGAGCCAGGCTTCACTCACAGTATGTGGAGTATTCTCAAAAATGGTGGGGAATTCAGCACACTCGGCCTGAAAGGAATGTGGCATTGGCATTTCAGATCAGGGCTAAGAGTGGAACCTGTGGTTTTACTGGTTTGCCTTCTCGGGTTCAGGGCTTTGGGTTAAATCAGCCAAATGGAGGTAAAATTAAGTTATTTATGGGGTGAGGCAGGGACTGGACAGGTTGGATTTGGATTTCTGTTGTTCCACATACTTCTTGAACAACTTCAGGTGAGTCATTTCCTCTGTGCCTCACAGGGAGCAGCTATAGAGGAGGGATGCTGTCTCCTCTTTTCCAAATGTTTTCCAGAATACACGTTTAACCCAACTGTGCTACATGGAATACATTCCTGTCTTTATATCTTGGCTGCAACTACTTATTTCAAAATAATTCCTGAAGTTTCTTCTCCTGATTTCCCTTTTTGATATTGTTTGCAACACCAGCATCACGAAAATAAATTCCGAGATCTTTCTTTAGTACAGATGAACACAAAAGTCCCAGGGAAGAACAACTCCTTACTGTGAATTTGATTTGGGATTGGACTGCACAGAAATTCCACTGGGCTACTGCTTTCAGCTCATTCATACAGAACCAAATCACACAGTATTTCCACAAGGCATTTGGAGAGCTGCAGCTTTTTTCCTAGAGTTTGGATTCTCTCTCGGAATTCAGAACTCATTAATTCAATGCTAATTAATGTCTCTCTCTCCTAGAGTCAGTGGCTGCAGTGACCATTTTGCACCCTCAGAAGAGGAGGCCTATGAGTGCATTCGTAATGTTGTCTCTACCTTGAACTGTGACCCAGTGCCAGAGGAGGACAGGGAGCCTGACAGTCCCTTGTACAGCCCTGAGGAGCTGCTGGGCCTGGCACCACTGGGTTACAGCTGCACTCTTCCTGTCAAACTGGTGAGAGAACGGGGATTTCACTCCTGCATCCCTCACTCTGCTCTATCCCACAGCTCCAGGTGTTATTCTGAATTATTACCTCATCCGTTGCCAGCCCGTCTTAAGCCTGCAACAAAGCAGGATGGCAACAGTTCTGTGGGATTACAGAAAATATTTAACCTGAAACCCTGCTGGAGATAAAATAATCCCAGATCGTGCCAGTGCTGCCCAGCTGTTTCCTTGCCCTGTGGGGTTGCTTTCTTTATGTCTTGCACTGTGTTGGCTGCCTTGACAACATACACCCCTTCAATGTCTGTGTACCCTTCCCCTGCCTTTTTGTTTCTTCCCCCCAAGTATTCAAGATGATGTAAAAGAAATGGTGAAATTACTGACTGAAAAACAACACAGCTCAAATCAAACTTGTTTGAGGTTGGGACAGACACTAAAGCTTAAGCAGAGACATGCAGAGCTGCCCACGCTGTTTTGATTGTGTTCTACATGAGATTTCATCTCCAAGGATGTGAATCCAGTATCTTTTCCAGTGGTAAATCCCTGCACTTGAGGGAATTGACTGTAGAAGGCTTTGAAGGCAGCTTTTAACTGTGTTGGAAAAAAGCATGAGCCATATGAACCAAGCATTTCTTATGCACAAAATCTGAAACTGCACACGCTGGGGTTTGGTTTCTGCTTTTTTACGTTTTTATGCACAGGAACAACTGTGCTTTGTAAAACTAGAATAATTTTGGAGTTCGCCTTTGTCTTAAAACACACAGTTGGTAATTAAACAAAACACAAATTGGATGGTTTGTGCATACTGAGTCTTTAGGAAATCACCCAAAGGCCCTCTGTGCTCATCTTGCATAACTCAGGTCTGTTACTATTTGAACAGAGCATTTCTTTTAGCAGAACTATCCTATTTTCACTTCAGTTTCTCTAGTAAAGTAAATTCTGTATATTTCTTTGCAGATTTTGAGCCGGCTGGTGGATGGAAGCAGATTCCAGGAATTCAAGGCTACTTATGGAACAACATTAGTGACAGGATTTGGCCATGTGGAAGGGTATGGCTGAGAACATTCCCCATCCAAATGGAGGGACACGCATTTCTCAACAGATTTTGTGTCCTCAGCAGGTTCTACACCTTTCCAGTCATTTCCAGGGTTCAAAAGGGAGAATCATGGAATTGTTAAGGTTGGATAAGACCTCTCAGCTCATGGAGTCCAACTGTCCATGTTTGTTCTGTAGGCACTTGGTGGGGATAGTGGCCAGCAATGGGGAGCTGGCTCACGATGCTGCTCTCAAGGGCAGCCACTTTGTCCAGCTCTGTGGCCAGAGGAGAATTCCCATCCTCTTCCTCCAGAACACTGCTCCACAGCCAGCAGGGCCTGCAAGCATCTCACAGGTATGGCATGTTTATTAAAATGTATTTCAAACAACTTCTAGTTCGTGTTGTGCTTTTTAAAAATTATTAACTGTTAGGAAAAATATTTTTAACCACTCTTGATGGCTTAAACCATGAAGCTTCATAATGACTTTGCTAATGGAAAGATTTAAGAACATTCTCACTTGAATTTTAAGCAGGCCTGGATGCTGATATAAAATGATACTGCTCAGTTAGCAAGGCAGGCTGTAAAACCTGGAATTTGGAGTGCTTTTGACATTGAAATACAGCTTATTGATTCCTCTGCTAACTCTGCACTCCAGAAAATTGGCTATTTCTCTTTTTAAAGTGAAGGCACTAAAACCCAGTAGGTTTTGTCCTGGGCCTTGGGAGGGTAAAACCTCCATTAGACTCCAGATCTGTTTCTGCAGAATTGTAAACAAATAAATAAATGATTTAGAAATACAAGTTTGGTGGGAGTGGAGAAAATCTAGAATAAAATCTTAAAGTATCTAAAATACCTGTTTTTATTCCAGGCAGAGGCTCATTCCAACAGGCTGAAGGCCCAGGCCTCCATGATGGCTGCAGTTGCCTGTGCTGCTGTTCCCAAAATAACCATTGTCATTGGAGGCTGCTTTGGGACTGACAGCTACGTCATGGTACGGGTGGCACCACCAGGGCTTGGGGACACACCTGTCACACTGCTCAAGTGTCACTGCATTTCTAAAACACAGCTGGGGAACTCAAGCTCTGAACTAATATTTAAGTAAGAAATGCAACACGGGATGTGATTGCTGAAAAGTAAACATGGAAGAATTAAACGTGGAAGTGCTTGGAATTCAAAATGAAATATCGAAATAGAAATATTGGAGGCAGTGGGGGTGGTGGTGGTCCCTAGCACAGGGTGTCTGTCCTCATACAAATCCACCTGTGTTCCATCCTGTCTTGCCCTTGGTTGTTTCATCCCACAGACACCTTTTTGTGGTTCATTTCAGTGAGTTTGTTCTGTTCTTTGGTTTTTTTCTCGTAGTGTGGGAGATCATTCAGTCCAAACTTTCTGTTCCTGTGGCCCAATGCAAGAGTTGCTCTTGTGGATTCTCGACATTTCCCCACAGTCCCACCAATTGGGGACTGGACAGGAGAGGAACTGGAGCTAGAACAGCTGAAGGCAAAGTAAGGACATTCAATATAAACCTTACAGGCATTTAATTGTTAAATTACCTGCTTTCATCTTACAGAGCAACACATCCCAGACTAACGAAGCAAACATGGATCTACTGAAAAAATATTTTAAATTTCCATGTAATTCTATGTCTTTCTGTTAGGATCTTCCCATTACTTCGAATGGTCAGCTCTGTTATTTGCCGGGTTCTGATTAATTTTAACAGCAGTACTACCCATTCTCTTCAGATGGATGGATTTGCCTGTTTCATCTCTATTTTTTTTCACTGTTCTGCTGTTTTTATTGTGCTTTTAATTCCATTCTCTGCCCTCTCCAGGCTAGAGGAAGAAAGCAGTGCCTTTTACTCCTCTTCCAGAGTCTGGGATGATGGGGTCATTCTACCCCAAGACACCAGGAAGGTGGGTTTGCCTTTCAGGCCATTTTATTCTCCAGTCTCACAAGGGGTGAACAAGATTCACTCAATGTTGGCAACGTGCTGATTCCAGGCTTGGGGCTGCCCTTCTCACTCCATGGAATTTATCTCTGTAATTCTCATCCTGTCTCTTGCCCATTAGTTTAGCCAAAGAGTTTCTCTTGAATTCTGGTTACTTGACCACAGCATGCCCTCATTGAGCCTCTCCACTTCGCCATAATTTGATTCTGCAGCTGAATCCTTTTTTTTTTCCATATAATTACTCGTATCTTCACTCATTGAAGTTCAGGCTCCTCAGAATTCCTTTCGTTTCCATTCTTTTACCCTAGGATGTTTCTTTTTGCCATTTTCTCCTCCTGCTTTTAATTTGCTGTGTACGTTTGGGATGCCACCCTGCCTTTTTATTGATTTGAAATTGGCAGACATCCCTCCCTCCATTAGGTTCTTTCTGAAAGCTGCTGCCTTTGTTCTTTTATTTTTCCTTGTTAGATTGTTTATTAGCAATAAAAATCTTCTCTGCACTTCTGAAGTTTGTTTACTTGAAGATTTCAATCTGTCCTGGTTTCAGCTGGGGTTAAATCACAACACAGCCCTTCTAAATATGGTACATATTTATGGAACTATGTGGATGGTAAATATTTTCATGGAGTTTATGGGAACTTTGATAATGGGAGAGCACCAAGAAGTTTTTTTGGTCCTAGAGTCCTGAAATTCGCACTTTATGAGCTCCACATGAAAATATGTGAGAGCTGAATTGTTCATTTTACCGTGTCCAGTGTTTTACAAAAAGAAGGAACAAATAAGTGCAGAACTAGTGAGTTTTACTGTTCTTTTTTTTTGTTTGTTTGAGGCTTGTTTTTTATATTGTTTTTTGTTTTTAATTAGGTGATTGCCCAGTGCTTGGAGATCATGGAACAGAAGAAGTCCCAGGCTGTGGCTCCCTGTCCCCATCCCATCATCAGGATGTAACTGCAGCCCCCTCAAACCAGAACCCTCTGCCAGAACTCTGAATGTAAAGATTTTCTAATTCTTTGATATCATTAATAAAAATGCTTAAAAATTGAAGACAAACAAGAATCCCACATTTTAAATCTGCTGGCAGAAAGTTTTTATTTTCAACCATAGCCTCTTTTAACATCAGCTGAAAGTTTATTTTGGGAGCAGGGAGGATTAAGCTGAAGATCTGCAGCACTCTAAGGAAGCAAAGTCAGCCCAAGAGGTAACAATTGCTTGATTTTTTCATGTCCACGTTTTAACATGAAGTCCAGAAATCAAGGAACTGCACTTGGACAAAAGAAAGGGAAAAGAGCAGACACACAAGGGAAGGTGTGCAGTTTGCAGCCTTAGTGAAGAACAAAACTCTACCTGCCACCCTCTTGGGATTCCCAAAGCAGCTGTGGAAAGGCTCCGCTTGGACTGCTCTGAGGATACTACAGCAATGATCAGGATGATGTTTAAATCCACAATCCTTCAGTATAGGCTAAAAATTCTCAACCGTGTAACAGAGCACAGCCTGTTGTACGCAATGTTGCCACATGTAAAAGTGTTGAGGTCACTCTGCTGCAGCTACAAAGTTTAATTTTGCATAAACAGCACCTCTCCACCACCCCAAACTTGTGGTTTAACTGGAAATGATACCAAGGGGTGCATTTAAAAAATACCTGATTAACCATTTTGAAGAATCATCGACGAGACTGAACTGCTTGATCTGAGTTAAGCAGCCCCACAAATGCAAAGGGCTGTGGAAGGAGTTTGGGTCACCTGTAAACGGAGACTGCACCTTTTGGGAGCTGCAAGAAGCCTGGGCCAGGTGTTGCTGTCTGTGCTCACGCTCTCTTGAAGAGCCCGTGGAATGTCACGGGGATGTTCACCTCCACCTCGGCCCTGGCCACCTCGCTCATGTCTTTGGCGTTGAGGATGAGGAGGAAGGCGGGCTTGGGCCCCGCCCCTGGGCTGATCACGATGCTCAGCACCACCCCTGCAAGGTGAGAACACAACGGGTGTGGCCCAGGTGGGTGTGGGCTGTCTGACCCCGGCTGGGCACGGTGAGAGCAGCCCTGGCACTCGGGGCACCAGAAATCCCGGGAGTGGTGGGTGGTCACCCGTGCTGAGGGACACGGGCAGGGACACAGCATGGGCTGCCCAGGGAAGCTGGGGCTGCCCCAGCCCTGGAAGTGTGCAAGGCCAGGTTCAAGGCTTGGAGCAACTTGGGATAGTGGAAGGTGTCCCTGCCCATGGCAGGGGGTGGAATGGGATGAGTTTTAAGGTCCCTCCCAACCCAAAAATTCCATGATTCTAGTTTTCATTTTCCTCATAAATTTCCCGCCAGTGTTAGCACCCATCCCATCTCATCCAAGAGCTGCCTGCAGGCTCTGCCCTGCCCAGCTGTGGCACGGCCCTGCAGCCAGCCTGGCACAGCCCTTCCCAATCCCAATCCCAATGCCACCGACCCCACCAGCATTACCATCATCTTCCTCCAGTGCATCCGGGTGGGAAACGAAGATCGGCTCCGACGGGTACGCGTCCGGCTCCTGCCACACCCAGGTCTCCTTGGTTTTAACGTTCAGCTTGCAAAGCTAAAGGTGGGGAAAACCCAAAAGCCCACAGCTCAGAAATACTCGTTGTTGTCCCCAAATGGAAGCCATCCCCTGTGGGCTGATAGTTACCCTGTCTGGCACAAAGTGGTTCAGCCCCAGCCCGTAGGTGTATGTGTACGGCTTCCCTCCATACTTCCTGTAGTTGATCTGGGGGAATTCAAAGGCTTAAAGGAAAAATAAACAGATAAATGCTGAGGGTTAGTGGGACACAGTGTGCAGGCAGCACTTGTGCTGCTGTGGTCTGGGGGAGCTGGGGTGTCCTTGTACCGTGACGTGGCCCTGAGAAAATCACCTCTGGCTCCAGCCAGATGGTCTCGTCACTGCGCAGCGTGGCTGTGGCTGTCGTGTAGGGCAGGGTGACCAGGTTCTTCCCTGTGTCAGCCTGTGACAAAGAGAGATACCCAAGAGACTGGAGAAAACTTTTAGTTTATTTGCACAGAACTGTAGCAAACAGCACTGAACAGGGAAGGCAGCAACGCGCGGCAGCGCCTCAGTGAGCGGCAGGAGGCGACTGCTGCCGTGTGCTTGGCAGTGCTGCAAGAACTGTCCTGTTCCTCAGCCTGAACACAACTTCCCTCCCTGCTGAAGGCATTCAGAGGTTTCATTAGGCACTGCCACGTGGGCTTGCACTTCTCACTTGATCCCCAGCCCAGTGAGCTCCGTGAGCGGCTCGGCTGACCGGCATCCCCGGTGGCCCTCGGCCCGCCCGCCGGCCACCACGAGCAGGGTCATAGAAAGGAACCCAGCAGCTGCCAGCCAGAGAGCTCTGTCTGTGCCAGGCTGGCAGCTCCAGGGACCTCACACCGAGGGCTGGAGGATTTAACCACACATGCTTGGGCTGTGGCTGCTCCCTTCTGTGCTCTAGGCAGCTCCGGGATTAACTGCTGCCCCGCAGGCTCTGCCATGAACGGTAACATGTGGAGTCAGCAAAGAGTTTGGGTTGGAAGGGACATTAAAACTCATCTCATTTTTCTTGCCATGGGCAGGGACACCTTCCACTAGAGCAGTTGCTCAGAGCTCCATCCAACCCAGCCTCGGACACTTTCCAGGGATGGGGCAGCCACAACCTCTCTTGGCAACCGTATAAATAAACTAGAAAAACATTGATCGGCTGAAGAAAACAAAGTTTCTCTGAAGGCCCATACTTTAAGTTTCCCCTCTTAATTAAAAGGTTGAATTTGAAGTAAATGGGGCAGGAGCCGTGGCAGGGGGTGGAGCAGACTGCAGTACCTTGTCGATGCTCAGGGGCAGGACGTATCTGCGGGCCTCGGGCTGCGGCGCCTTCTCTGCCTGCCGCTTCACCTCGTCCCAGTTGGCCCGCAGGTTGGCCAGGTACAGGTAATTGTAAACAAACTCAAACCTGCACAAAACAGCATCACAGAGAGACACACAGCTGGGCTTTGCAAGTGGCGGGGGGAAAGTGTAGGTGTTTTTTACCTAAAATTCATAAAAATTCTTAAAATGGTTTGGGTTGGGAGGGGCCTTGAAGTTTATCTCGTCCCAGCCCCTGCCGTGGGCAGGGGCACCTTCCACTATCCCAGGGTGCTCCAAGCCCCGTCCAACCTGGCCTTGGACACTTCCAGGGATGGGGCAAAACAGAGTGACACAAGCCCCAGTCCAGCTCCCTGGCAGAGCTGAGCTGTGTGTGCACCACAGCCCCTGTCAGGAAAACCCAGCAACTGCTGGTGTTCAGCACAAGCACAGGAAGGGGCTTGGAGCAACCTGGCCTAGAGGAAAGTGTCCTTGCTTGTAGCAGGGAGTGGAACAAGATGAGTTTTATGGTCCCCTCCAACCTAAACCAGTCTGGAATTCTATGATTCTGTGCCAGGATCAGCTCAGCTCAGGTGTCCTGGGTATGCAGCCAACACAGGGTCAAGCTTCATCATTTCAGTGCCACATTTCTGTGTTTACACAAAGAGCAGCATTCAAGTCTCGCCCACACCATGCTCATTGCAGCCCCAGGAGCCAGCATAGCATCAACCCTTCAGCAGTCACTAACATTTCTTAAAGATAAAAGTAAATAAAAGATAAAAATAATCTTTTCTTGGAAAATAAGTGTCAAGCAGGCTCTCTGCACTTCTGGAGAGCTCCATGCTGTATAGTCTACATGTCACCATGTGTGAATGTTAGAGTGGGTTGGTGGAAGTGCCAGAGGCCCCAGGAGGGATGTGCAGAGTAGGGAGGGACGTGTCTGGTGCAAGGGGCAGTTGTGATGCCCAGGGACCCTTGGTCTCACCCCTTCCAGGTGCACAGGTCCACAATCAGGAACCCGTTGTCCTCGTAGGTGTTGATGTGGTGGAAGAGGTTGAAGGCCGAGGTGCGGTACTTGAGGTTGAGGAGCCTGCCTTTCTTCTTCTCTGCCACGTGAAGCCACACCTGGAAACCACACAGCAGCTGGGCTCAGGCTCAGGGAAGTGAACGTGAAGCCAAGACCATGGACCTCCCAGCCCAGGTCTGGCGGCCCAGTCCAGCCCAGTTTGGGATGACCCCCCACTTACCCCCATGGTCTCGTTGGACTCAAAGCAGTCCATGTAGTTGGCTCCCCAAAGGCTCCAGGAGGAGAGGAACTTGAGGAGGTTGATTTTCACTGGTGTTTCCACAAACACGATGTAGTTTGGGGTCAGCCCAAAGCTGTTGGGAAAGGCAGGGGAGCACATCAGGCTCACTGGGGGAGCAGTTTGGACAAAAACCATGGAGTTGCTCATCTTAAGCACATGGATCATCAGTTAAAATTACCCAGATTTTGGTAAATCACCTAATTTTCATTGCTGATTACATGTGACAACCAGTCCCTGGTTCCAGCTAACCTGCTGACTCCATGGAATGTTACCTGTGGACGTAGGAGGGCTTAAACCTGTCACTGCAGGGAAACTGCACCACCACCTCCGACTTGTTCATGGGGTCTTCCTTGTCTGGAATGGGACAGGTGAGAGGTTATGGAGGTCTCACCCACACTTAGTCTCTACTTACAGCATCTACCCAGCAAATTGCTGCCTTTAACACAAAATTCATTGTTTAGAAACCACCTGGAAGTAGTTTAAATACAATGTTCAAAGAAAATCTAAAGGAGCTTGAAAAAGTCTAACTCGATGACAAAGTTAATTTAAAGGATAAAGAAATGATTCACAAGGGAAGAGTTTCCCAGTTGGCTCAGAGGTGGGACTGACTGACCTGCCTGCAGAGGAGGAATCCGGATGATGTTGTAGGCCAGGGAGAAGTTTTTCCCAAAGCAATTCCCAATGTTGTAAACGGTGCCATCGTTCTCAATGTGGGGATGAGCCGTCGCCCCATTGACGGACACGTATTTACAGAGATCCACCTGGAGAACAGCAGGGACAGGGTCAGGAGCTTCCCTGGCAGGAGGTGGGAAGGCACCAGCTCTGCAAGGTGTTGTGAGTCAATACATCCTCGCTCTGGATGTGGGGAGTTCCTCTCAAAGTCTGCAGCTGAGCTCTGATTTGCAAACTCCAACACAAACTCGAAGGTGCTGCAGGGGCTGGAGCCCCTCTGCCGTGGGGGAGCTGGGAGTGTTCAGCCTGGAGAAGGGAAAGCTCTGGGGGGACCCTTCCAGTGCCTAAAGGGGTTCCAGGAGAGCTGGAGAGGGACTTGGGACGAGGGATGGAGGGACAGGAGGGCAGGGATGGATGGGATGCTGGGAAGAATATCTGTGAAGGTGGTGAGGCCTTGGCACAGGGTGCCCAGAGCAGCTGTGGCTGCCCCTGGATCCCTGGCAGTGTCCAAGGCCAGGTTGGACACTGGGGCTTGGAGCACCCTGGGACAGTGGAAGGTGTCCCTGCACATGGCAGAGGTGGCACTGGATGGGCTTTAAGGTCCCTTCCAACCCAACTCATTCTGTGACTCCATGATTTTCATTTTAGTTTTACTCCTGCACACCTCTATCAGCCCAGGACAAAGACCCACCTGCTTGATGGTCTCCAGGGTGTCTGGGTTAATCCTGGTGATGAAGTTGGTCTCAGTACAGGCGTAGTAATCCTCGCCCACGGGGTAGACATTCACCAGGGCGTTATCCGTGACCTCCACACCTTTGAAGTAGGAGAAAAACCTGAGCAGAGAAAACCAACAGGCAGTCAGGGGCTCCTGGGAAGCAGAAACTCCGTAGGACATCCCAGCAATGTCTGTGCCACCTCGAGGTACCTGGAGAAGATGTTCTTGCAGGGGTCTGGGTAGGCGTAGGTGCCAAACTCCGTTATCACGATCCTCTTCTCTGTCATGGCTCGCACGTAGGCGTCCGTCCGGACAAACCTGGGAGGGCCAGGAGGACAAAGTCTGTTACAGGTGACACCAGGCTGTGCAATAAATACAAACATTCCTGTGATGAACCTCGTGAGAGCTCTGGGAGCTCCCCACAGCCTCACGTTGCATTTGGGTTTAATGATGTCACTGCTAGAGCTCTTCCAATAACCACATGGACTTGACAAAACCAGTGTCTCCCACAGGCACAGCCTGTTCCCAGCACTCCAGGCAAGCAAAAGCTTCCTTATTTATTCTTTTCTCTTGGAAAACTGGCACGTACCTTCGGTGGTAGGTGACGTGCCCCTCCTTGAAGTCAAACTTGTGGAGCAGCGCCTGGCCATCAAAGAGGTGGTAGAAGGGCTCCGAGCCCACCTCAAACAAGCCAGGACCACATCTCAGGAGGCTTCCTCGCAGCCAGGTGGGAATCCTGCCTGTGGGAGAGGCAGCGTTGGCATGGGCACAGCCAATCAAACCAAGGAAGTTTTATTGTGACAGCAGAAAAATCAAAACTTCAATTCATTTTCTAATTAAACTTAGCGTTTAAACATGCATGAGCTCTTTAAACTCTGTTTTCTTCATGTCCACACCTGCTGTGGACCAAGACATTCAGCATTGAAATGTCTAAAGAGTTCCTCACCCAACCTGACCTTTCTGTACCACAAATCACCAGCCCCATGAGCTCTTTCACATCCAGCCTGGTAAAGCCTCGGAGCCCTGGAAGCCCCTGAGCTGCAGGAACAAAGGAGAGCAGGAGATGAGGCCCCAGACCAACCTGTGACGTGGGCAGTCACTGGAGAGGACAGCTCCTCCACTGTCTCAAAGAGCTTCTTGTAGCCTCCAGCAGGATGCTCGACCCTGAAAGGGACAGAACTGAGCGAGCCTGGAGCAGGGGCAGAGCTCAGAGCCCCTCCCAGGAAGGGATGGATCTTTCTGGAGGGACTGATCCATGGCTTGCAAAGAACTTGAAGGAAGGAGAAGCACCTTTCTGTGGGGAAACCTCTGAGGCTCCAAACAACTACTGAGAACTGTCCTGAGCACAAGGAGGGACAGGGACACCGCAGGGACAGCTCACACTGCAGCCCAACAAACCCAGGATACCCAAATCATCAGGAAGCAAAATCCAGCTGGTATCTCCCAGCTTTTGGAAAAGCCTTTTTTTGCCTTTTTTCTTTTTTTTTTTAAAGCAAAGAATTATTTGTGGAGCTCCAATTTTATCTACTGCAAGGCCCATGAAGACACACCAGGCACAGGCTGGTGAACTCTGCCTAGAGAAGCTGTGGCTGCCCCTGGATCCCTGGCAGTGTCCAAGGCCAGGTTGGACAGAGCTTGGAGCAGCCTGGGACAGTGGAAAGTGTCCCTGCCCATGGCAGGGGTGGCACTGGATGGGCTTTAAGGTTCTTCCAACATAAACCATCCCAGGATTCCATGATTCTACTCCAAATTCTGGTCAATCCTCTGGACCCTGGAGGTGAGCCTGTTCCCTCAGACCAGAACCACACCTTGGCATGGGGTGTACCAACATGGACACACGGCGACCTCCCCTCTTCTCCTCCCCTCCAAACCCTGCTGCCCCCCAGCCCCAGCCAATGCTCCATGTGGGATGTGCTCCCATAGAGAGGAGCTTCAAGAATACTCACTGGCTGTACATCCTCCCCGATGAAGGGCCTGAGCCTCCAGAGCCAAGCAGAGACCCAGAGCTGTGCTGGGTATTTATGGGATGCTGAGCCCTGCCCAGGGCAGCCCCGTCCCAAAACAGCCCCCACCAATGAGAGCACCCCGGGAACAGAGCCGGCTTTCAGCACCAAAATCCTCCCTGGGCTTTGGGAGCTTTTGTCCTGCTGTTCACACAAAAAGGGGCTTTCACTGTTTTTCTGAGACCTAAATTCTTCCCAAGCAGAACTGATTACAAAGAAAAAACCCAGGGAGGAGTGAAACGGAGCGCGCTGGAGCCGTGCTGGGAGCTGGCACCGGCACTCGGCTCTGCAGGGACCATCCCAGCTCCTCCAGAGCCTCTCCCAGGAATGATGTGACACTGGAGCTGCCAAGAGAGAAGAAAATGCCAGTGTCAAACATCAAGGAATCTCCTGAGCTGGAAGGAGTCACAGGGATCATCAATCCCTGTCCCTGCACAGACCCCCCAACAACCCCATCCTGTGCACCCCTGGAGCGGTGTCCAAACGCTCCCGGAGCTCTGGCAGCCTCGGGGCCGGGACCATTCCCTGGGGAGCCTGGGCAGTGCCCAGCACCCTCTGGGGAAGAGCCTTTCACAATATCCAACCTAAACCGCTCCTGACACAGCTCCAGCTGGGTCCTGACCCTGGTCACAGAGCAGAGACTGGAGCTGCAGCCCCAGGGTCTCCCCTCAGTCTCCTCCAGACTCATCAGCAGGAACCATCCCTAGTAAGAATCAACATTTCTGGAAACAACAGTGCTGTAAAGAGTAATTTCAAAGATTAAAAATATCTGAGTTTCCTGCTATCCCATCACAGGCAGAGGATGAAGGTGTTTTATCACCACCTACATTCAGGTGCTGCTCCCATATAGATGGAAACAGCTCTAGGGATCCAGACTGGGGTGAAGGGACAAAAAGAGACATTAAACATCCCCCTGTTCCATTTGCTGCTACAACCAGCACGTGAGGATTAGCTTCTCTCCCTGGTTTTGTTTGTTTGTTCTCTCTTTCAAGGCAGTTTCCAGTGGGACAGGGGTTCATTTAAGGCTTCTCACAGAAAAGCCAGGATCCTGCACTGGGACCTTGACTGAGGGCTCCCCTTAACCCTTTGCATTAAATAACCATAATTCTAATTTCTCTGTATATTTCCATTTTGGTTAAGTTCTGTCAAAACCTTAGAAGGGAACATTAAATAACCTGGATCAAGAACTGGGAATAATGAGGGCAGGCTGAAAGCCAAATCCTGGGAAATGTGAGCTTCTCACCTCATAAGTTACTTAACTGGAACACTACATAAACAAAGCATTTATGCAACATGGAATGGGGTAGGAAGCACTGGAAGCAAGTTCAGGCAGGTGCTGGAGTGTTGATTACAGATGTTCCAGGGGAGGAACAGCTGCCCCCGGCCCTGAAAGCACAAAGTTACCCACAGCACATTAAGGCATCATTAATACAGGGTAAAATGAGGCTGATTTGGGTTTCTCACTTACAAAATCTTTTTAAAAAAGGAGAAAAATGGTATTTTTTGGGAGAGAACTGACAGGCTCAGGATCACAGATGTACCAAGGAATTCCTGGCTGTGAGGGTGGGGAGGCCCTGGCACAGGGTGCCCAGAGCAGCTGTGGCTGCCCCTGGATCCCTGGAAGTGTCAGAGGCCAGGTTGGAGCAGCCTGGGACAGTGGGAGGTGTCCCTGCCCATGGCAGGGGGGGCACTGGATGGGCTTTAAGGTCCCTCCCAACCCAAACCAGTCTGTGATCTCAGAGCCATGCAGTAGATTGATTATTATTAATTATTCTTTCCCAAAAATACTCCTGTGGGAGAACCTTTATCTTATCAGAATTAATAAGCAAATCCCTAACTCTAGAAAAAATAGGGAAAATTAGTGTATTCTGGTTCCACTGTTCTCACCTCCTGGATCATCCATCACTCCTAGTTTAAGAATCACAGCAAGAGATCCAAAATGACTTTTCCATGAAAAGTGTCAGAAATACACTTCAAGTCCTTTAATATAAATAAATACCAAAAAGCTGAGGAGGGTTTTACAGATGATAGGAACCAGAAGCATTCATGGAGTGAGATAATCATTTATTTATGGTAAACTGGCTCTCCTGGTTCTGAACTCATAGAAGCTCCTTTGTTTAAAGACAAACATTTTGAGAATAGAGAAGGCACTTAGTCACAACATACACACACATAAAAACTACAATAAATGGCACAAATTCCTGACCAGACATTAAAAGGTTATAACAAGAGGCAGGTCATTAGTTTCCCATAAAAAACAATATATAAATTTTTGGTTAACAACAGCTTTATGTGTATTTTCACATTTTCCTACTCCAATATATTGTAATAATTTGTAAACAGATAAATATTTTTCGATTAGAAGTTATTCCAAAGTATCTGCACAAAAAAAAGGTATTTTGGCACCTTCCAGCACAGTGTCCATGTAAACATTTCCTCCTTCTACGGCACAGCCACCACCAAACTCCTGCAGCAATTCCTTTGGTGAATCCCTCAGACTTCCAGCGGGGAGAAATGGCTCAGGCATGGTGAAATCAATACCTGAGGCTCCGAAATTTGGGTTTCCTGAGGCTCAGCATGGGCTGTTTGATGGTGGGTTTGTTCTCCAGGAGCAGCGCTTCCGTCTCCGTCGTTGGGAACCTGCTCCCGTAGATCTGGGGATATTCCTTCTGGAACTGCAGCACACACAGGCACCAATGACAAGAAAATCCCAGATCCCACAAAAAACTCCAGCTGTGCCAGAGCACACTCCATGCCTGGAGTGCCTGGAGAGCTGCCTTCCAGGAATTCCTTGGATAAATGTGTTTTACCCAACAGGAAGCCAAGATTCTGCCTGTTTTGGAAGGGCTCTCCCAGGAAAGCTTACCACTGATTCCATGAAAATACCTGGAATCAGAGAGGTGATTGGGACATTTTGCCTGTTTCCCACGCAAAGCCTCAGAAAGGGATGAAAAACTGTAAATACATTTGAACATGAGCCAAACCTTTCTACTGATGGATTCAAACCCCCTTCGTAACTTCTGGTGTTGGCACAACTGGGACCTTACCCTCTAGAAAGTGCCATGAATTTGGCTTTTCCCAAGAATTCCCAACATTTCCCACCAAGAAGGATGTGTCCAGCAGGCCCAGGGCAGTGCCCATCCCTGTGCACTGCTGAGGCACCTCCAGTCCTGGGATCACTTTTGGGCCCCCATTTCCTCCCTCCCCTTTCCCCTGCTGCTGTGAATCATTTCTTACTCCTCACTCACTCAAAGTCTTAACCAACTGTAATTATCCATTCTTCTTCATATTCAGGAAGTTTTCATGCTCCTGAACCGAAGTCCAGCCTCACTTTTAGAGGCCCAGGGAGTTTCCACAACACACATGGCAGGGAGAGCTGCAGGAGGGGCACCAAAGCCAAGTGTGGCTGCCCTGAAAAGCTGCTTGTTCAAATGGGAGTCACAAGACTTGCTTAGGAGATTCCAGGACAAGTACACAACTATTCCATTGGGCAGAAAGACTTGCCAAAGGAGAGAAAAACCCTCCAGGATTAAATCCTGCCAGAAGTGCAGTGTTTTAGCCTTACTATTAGGCAAGATGTTGGTAGGCCAGAAAAGTGCAAGATAATCTTGAGCACTGTAAATGTTACAAAACACAAAGCCAAGGCCACCAAAAGAATGTTTCAGGATTCTAATCAGAGAGAGTTTGGTCTCTTAAAGCCAAAAATCATTGCTTTTAACGCCTATTGAATTTAAACCCAGCTACGGCATGTTAATGGTGACTTGGATGGCCTGTGCACCACAGGAATCCAGGCTGTAATTCCATCAGGAATCACTGAATGGACAGCAGGATCTCAGAGTAATTGGATACTGGTTTTACACCATTGCTTGAACACCACTGCTGCCAAACAGTCAAAGGCTGGATTNCTCCAGGTGAGCACCCCCAGCTCTCCCAGCCTGGCTCCAGAGGATGCAGCGTTAAAAACCATCTTTAAAATCCCAAGCAGAGCACACAAAGCACTCAAAAGCTCTTGAGCACAAACATTTCTCAGCACATTCTGCTCCTCTCCTCTCCTGCCCCAGGCTCTGGTGCCTGAGCCCTTCCCTCACAAAGGCACTGCAGAAGCAGATGAAATAAACTCACCTGTTTTAACTTTTTCTTTTTGTCCTTCACAGAGAGGTTTTTATCCTTGATGATGTTCTCCAGCAGCTCTGCCACTGCAGCCTGCGAGGTGGAGACCTTTTGTTCTTCAAACTCCTGAGGAGTGATTTGTTTGCAGTAGGAATACGTTGGCAAGATGGCACAAATTTCTTCTTTTTCCTGTTTGCACTGAAAGAAAAAGGGCTCTGCATGTACTCAACTGATTCTGTACTCTTTGAGTAAGTACCTAATAAACACCCACACCCACTCACAAGCTGCAAAACATCATAATTAATATCTATACATTCAAAATATCTTGGGTTTATTTGCATTTTCCCAACTTCAGAAGCAGCAATTAACAAACGAATCTGAACTGCTCTCATGGCACCAACCTGAGCCATCTTCAGGTACTCGAGGTGATCCCGCACTGCAACCTGCAGGTAAGTTGGGACTTGGAATATTTCCTGCTGATGGTCCATCAGGAAGGACACCAAACGTGTGGAAAGCAGCTCATCCAGGTCTTCCTCCTCTGCACAGCGCAGGACGCAGCGGGAAAACGTCTGGATCAGCTGCAAAAGTTCAGCACAACTTCAGTGCACAAAGCTGGGGGATTTATTTCCCTCCTCTCCACTCTACGGTGGCACAAACCCTCCAACACCAACTTCCAGGTATGGTCACACAAGGAGGAAAAGTCACAGCTGTTCCCTTATCTGAATTAATTTTTTTGCATTGAACAGCACTTTTAATTAAAAATACATATTCTAAAAAGGTAATAACAGAAAAAGGCTTAACCTATAGAAAAATGAACACCTTTACAGAACTATAGAATAGAACCCTGGAATGGTTTGAGTTGGGGCAGGGACACCTTCCACTGTCCCAGGCTGCTCCAAGCCCCGTCCAGCCTGGCCTTGGACACTTCCAGGGATCCAGGGGCAGCCACAGCTGCTCTGGGCACCCTGTGCCAGGGCCTCCTCACCCTCTGAATAAAAAACTTCTAATCGAAACCTAAATCTTCAACTGGTCATCTTCAGACAAGTGAGGTGATTAAAACCTGTAGAGCCAACCTAACCCAGGCTTAATGCACACCAAGAGCCAGGTTTAACGTGGAATGAGATGGGCTTTAAGGTCCCTCCCAACCCAAACCAGTCTGGGATTCTGAATGGCAGCCGTGTGAGAAATCAGACTGAGGAATCCTCTGCATTCTTTGAAGAGGAGCTTTTCCTTGCCTTACCAGGGACCTGGTGCCCATGGCATCGTGCAGCCGTGGCATGTCAACATTGCCACTGATCCTGGCCATCATCCTCAGCAGCAGCTGCAGCTTCCTGCGCTTCGCGGGTGGCAGCAGCAAACAGCAGATCTGCAGAGCTTCCACTGCAATTCTTTCCAGGTGAGGCTGCAGGAGATCTACAAGTGAACCACAAGGACAGCTGGCATTAAGATTTGAACCAGCTTCCAGCATATTTTTACCTCAGTACCACAAATTTCTGATTTTTCAGTGTGATTATTTGTGTTTCAGAGAAATCAGCTGCAACACAGTAGAGAATGCACAGGCCTTTGTTTGCGTGGTCATCTTCAACTTCCTTCATTATGGTGCAATTAGGACCATAATACAATTAAGGAATGACATTAATTATTCCCAGAAGTATTTCTAGAAAGTAATGATTTAAAGAACAGAAGAAGACATCTCCAACAGGCAGGTGTGTGCAGATTCCCTGCCCCTTTCATCACTTACCTGAGCAGAAAGGCCAATTACGGACACATCAAGCTCATACTCCAAAGATACTACACACTACTGCTTGTTAGCAGAGCTACAGCAATTTTAACAATTTAGCCAGCAGATTTTCTTTAAAAACCCCACAAATGCAATTTCTAAGCCTATCCACAAACCTAGCAAGAGCGGCAGAGGTGAGGGAAGCAGGGATTAGTGAGGCCACACAACAACATGCTGCAGAGAGCCCTTACTTGTGCCAGCCAGCACACAAGGGGAGGGGGGGACAGAGCGGCCTGACAGTTCTGTGCTGCTCCTGCAGAGTCTCTTTGGGATGCTGCTGGCAGAGCCCTGGCTCCTGCTGGCCACGGAGGGGCTGGGCTTTCCTCTCCCCCAGGGCTGTGGCTGCACTGGGATCTCAGCACTGCGTCTGTTGATGGCGCTGCAGCTCCGGGAGCTCCTCCTGCCCTCCAGGCTCAGGGAGCAGCGCGTTCCCTTGGGGCCGTGGCTGCCACCCCACAGCTCCTCACCCCGGGGAGATGGGGCAGGCACTCCCCTGAGGTGGCTGCCACCCCACAGCTCCTCACCCCGGGGAGATGGGGCAGGCACTCCCCTGAGGCCGTGACTCGGGGTTTGACCCGAGCTATCCCAGCCCAGCTCCAGCACCGAGTTCACTTTATGCTCATCCAGCAGCTCTCCACTTCTCGTGATGGTGCTCACACCAGCTCCCCTGAAGGGGGCACATCCTCCTTTATTACACATGCTTGAAGCAGCAGCTCCAATTCTCTCCACGGAGTAACATCTTGTCCTAAATGCTCCAGGTGGCTCTTGGTAATTCCTGAATCCTGCAAGATTCTGGCAGCTCCCTCCTATCAGGTTCCCAGCACTCCTTTGCTGATGTGGCAGTTTGTGCAGCTGCCATTTCTTTCCATGGTGGTTTTGGGCTCTCAGCTCTCCCGAGGAAAATCTCCTGGAAGCTTCTCCTTCCTTCTTCTTGTCAGGCTCTTTGAGGAGCAGGCTTAGGAGAAGGCACTCGGTGGACTTGAATGAGTTCAAGTGAAGAGTATTTGAAGGCTGGGGGTCACATTTCTCCTCCTGGACAGAACGTTTTCCACTGCCCAGATCTGGAATTTGGATGTAGCCACACATAACTATCAGGAAATGAAAGAGATGTTAAAGATGCAAGTGGTATGAAAATGAACCCGTTCAGAGAGCTGCTAGCTGGGCAGACAGACAACAAAGCTAAGATATTAATTAAGATATTAATTAAGAAGACTTTAGTTCAGTCCCAAAGCAATTTAACAAGGTCATTGCAACCAACATGCAGGAACAAAGACAGGTAACACTGCAATAGTGAGGAGCAGGCAGAACAAGCACATCTTTTTAAGTTTTTGTTATTGGATATTTAGAATGTGAGCTGAAGCAGCAATTTAAATGGGAAATCATGAGACAGAACTGCATTTTAATTAACACTAACACAGAATGGAGCAGTGATGATCCTCCTCAGATTTGAGCTCCCACACAGATCAGGGGGCCAAGCTCTGCTTTGAATCACACATCTGTCCCCCAGCTGATCTGAACTTACAGCTTCCCTGATTGTTTCTAAATTCATACATACCTAAGATATTAACAAAGAGCTCATAGTATTCAAAAGTGAGCAATGGCTCAGGAAGACTGAGAAAATAATCAGCAACTGTTCTGAACACGTCCCGCTCAAAGCCACTGTAGGTGGCTTGGCTCATGTCATTGTTCCTGGGCCCTGAAAAGAGGGGAAGAAAGGAAATTCACACCAAAAACCCCACAATTCCATTATAAAAGAAACTTTTGAAAATCAGCCTAAGTTTATTCTTGTTTCACAAGCAAAGAATCCTGTCAGCAATCCACAAATATTGTATTTGGCACAATTTGTAAGCAAAAATAGTGTAAGAGATTCCAGGCAGCCACTGAAGAGCTGTGCTCAGTTCTGTTCCACACTAAGAAAATAAATAAATAAAAATTCATCCGTGGCCTTTATAGGTTCCTCAGCAAAATAATAACCAAGTCTTAATATGTTCCTTCATTTCCAAAGCACAGTGATCCCACTTCTCCCACAGGGAGTTCAAGCTCCTTGAGCAAAAGGAAACTCAGCACATGGAAAAAAAAGCTCATTATCTCTGGTTTCATTTGATAGGCACTCATCTAATTAATTTATAGTTGACTGTTAAAAAAACAAAGAAAATTGATCTCCCCAGTTTAATATGAAACGTAGGAAATGTTTTGGTCCAGCTCAAAGCCAGGGACTGGAAAAGGAAAGTCCCATCCACTCCTGAAAAACTGCATCAGAAGAAACCACACACAGGCTTTGCCCAGTTTCTGAACTGAAACATCACAGCTGATTTCACACAAAGTGTTTCCCTTTCAACTCTCAAAAGAGGTTTCTGGAACTTAAAAGCTCTTCAGTGACTTACAGTAGGCCAGGCACTTCATAGCTGACAGCACCCAGTGAGGGAGGTCCTCTGAAATACAAACAGGTAAATGCACTATTTAGACACGAGCCCAAATAATTAACAACTAATAATGGCTCACATGTATTAAATAACACTTAAAGTACAAAAGATTAAATTTAAAACTGATTTTAAATATTGCTACCGATGTAATTTTGATAGGATAAAGGGGAATGGCTTTAAGCTGAAGGTGGGCAGGGTTAGATGGGATACTGGGAAGGAATTTTTGGCTGTGAGGGTGGGGATGGGATGGAATTCCCAGAGAAGCTGTGGCTGCTCCATCCCTGGAAGTGTCCAAGGCCAGGCTAGAGCAGCCTGGGATAGGGAGAGGTGTCCTTGCCCATGGCAGAGGGTGGGACAGGATGGAATTTAAGGTCCCTGAGCTGTGCTGTGGTTTGGGGAAAAAAATGTAAACAGCAGACTGTGAAACGGATTAATTATTATTTATAAATGAAGAATTTTTAAGCAAGCCCAGGGAAATGAACCTCACCTGCTTTGTCCTGCAGAATCACCACGCCGTGTTTGCTGGTGTTGCTCATGTTGTACGTGACAAACTCGGGGATGATCTGGGCTGGCTGCAGAACCTCCTCCATCGAGGGCAGCCCCAGAATGGTTTGCAAACTGCGGGAGGAGGAGAGCAAAGATTTGCAAGGGAGGGAGGAAAACAAGTTCCTTCCGCATCTATTCAAAAAGCCGCGAGAAGCCAAAGTGCTGTTTAACCACTTCTCACTTCCAGGAGGACAATTTGAGGACACTTTTCCCTGGGACAAACAACAATAATCAGCAAAGAGCACCTGTGGCGTTTAAAATATATTTCAGCAACAGCACATGATCAGAAATTCCTTAAACGCAACAATCCAGTGTTAATAAAGACACTGGGAAGCTTGTGTAAACAACAGAAAAATTATTCAACTTAAACCACAGTTTTAAAAATTAAAAACAAATTGCAAAAGCTTGCTTGGGCTACTTCATACCTAAAAGAGAAGGTGCTGTGTGTAATTCATCACTTACTGTATCAGGATGATATTTCTCCATGTTTCTTGCACATATTCCTGGCTTATTTCCCTCCTTTGCAGGGTGTCTTCCTTCTTTTCTTCTGTTCCATCAGGTTTTGGTCTTGCTAAGTTTTCCTGAAAATGAGTGGTTTATACTGTGAGATAAACGAGCCTCTTGAGGCAATTAAAACTTAGAGAAAATTGGAATTAGAAGAACAGGGCATTCTGTGGAACATTAAATTCCACATGATCCAGGGGTAACCTTCAGCCTCAGCACTGAAATGGAAGCACACAACTGAAACCCAAAAGAAGTGAAAAAACCAAACAAACTGATCAATCCAAAATCAGCAATTTAAAAGGTAAAAGCACCTCAAATGCAGAGGTATTAATATGTGAATTATCCTCCTTTAGGACTAGAATCTAAATTCAGAATTTATGCACACGAATGCATCAAGAGCCGCACACATTCCATCTTTTCCAAAAAGATGACCAATTAAACGATTTTTGCCTTTTATTTGTCCCCCTAAAAAATAAATTAAGTTTTAACAAGGCCATATTGTGCAGATCATTTCTAGAACTCCACCTTCCAGCCCTCCCAATAATTTAAAATCCTTTAGCAGGGATAATTCTGCACTGAGACAAAACAAAGAAAACCCCGAACCAAAAAACCCAAGCCTCTCATACCCATTTATTTCTTAATTCCTTAACTCCAAATTATTTCTCAAGCTGGAAGAGAAGACGCCACAACAGAGCAGTGTCACTAAAAGATTCTAATTTTACTTTTTTAAAGAATAAAGACAATACGAGACAAGTGCAATCCTGAAAGGAACAGAAGTTATTACCAGAGACTGCAGGAACTCCCGTTTTTTCAAAGCCTTCTTGGATGAATTGGGCAGTTTAAAGAGTTTTCCTTTGTCTCCAGAGAAGTTTTCCAAGTTCTCCCTTGGTGGGCTCGGTAGAGGTTTGACTGGAGATGTTGAAGGAAATCTGTAAAGAATGGGAGAGGTTTTAAACACATTCAGAATTGATCTGTAATTAAATAAATGACTTGACAAAACAAAATCTCTTGTTCCATACCAGAGCGACTCCATAGGATTATGAAGAGATTCAGGAAAATAAAAACATTGATTTTTTTTTAATTTCTCATACAATAAATTAGCTTTGCGCTGTTTTTCTCGATGCCAAAGTCAAGCTGAAGACATTGGCACAGCCTGAGCCCAGAATGTGAGAAGTGAGGGCCATTAATACTTTTAATTTCAGAGCTGTTTGGCTCTGTTTCCCACTCAGACTTTGTGCAAAAGGCCCAAGAGAAGCAAACCCAGCAGGGAGCTACTACAAAACCCTCTGGCTTCACTCCAAAGCACTGGAGTGCAGCTGGGATTCCAGCAAAAACCTTGGATAGACAAAAGCATGGATACACACAGGAGCAAAGTAAAACACTCAGAGGAGCAAAACAATGCTAATAATTAAACTTTTGCCCAAAATGCTCAACCCAAAGCGAGTTCTTTTCGCAGATCTGGGCACTTTTAATGAAAATTCTCAATCTGAGGGGCCACGGGATAATTTTAATCTCCATACCTGTACAGGGCACCGTTGTCCTCCAGGTTTTCAGCTCCCCACCTGCCCTTGATGTCCTCGATGACGTGGTTTTTGAGGAATTTCCGCAGGAGCTGCACCGTCTGCTGCCGGGTCACGTCGGGCCCGAAGCTGCTGTGGCTGCGGAGCACCTGGTGCAGCCAGTCCGCGGCCTCGGCGGCCGTGAAGCAGCTGCCGTGCGAGCGGAGGCGCTGCCGGTGCCGCCGCAGGGGCATCCCCGCGCGGAAGCACCGGGTGACCTCGTTCCACTGCGGGGACACGGAGCGGGCACCGCACTTGGAGCCGCCGGCGCGGCACCGACCAACAGCAGCGACACGGGAACCCGGGGCACCCGCGCGTCGCGACAGCGGGCGTCCCTGAGCACTCGATATCGCGACAGGGGGTCCCAGGGCGCCCGCGTGTCGCGGCACGGGGCGTCCCTGAGCACTCGTATCGCGACAGGGGGTCCCAGGGTACCCGCGTGTGGCGGCACGGGGCGTCCCTGAGCGCCCGATGTCGCGACAGCGGGCGTCCCTGAGCACTCGATATCGCGACAGGGGGTCCCAGGGCACACGCGTGGCGCGGCACGGGGCGTCCCTGAGCGCCCGATGTCGCGACAGCGGGCAGGGGGTCCCAGAGCTCCCTCTTGTGGCGATAGCGGGCAGTGCGGCCCCGGGCACCCACATACCGAGAAAGCGGACACGGAGCAGGAGGGCTCCAGGTACCCACCCACGTGTCGTGACAGGGAACAGGGGGTCCCAGGGTACCCACGTGTCGTGACAGGGAGCAGGGCACAATGACCTCTCCCCTGAGCACCCAAAGCAGGTAGGGGAGCCCCAGGGCACGCAGATGTCGCGGCAGCGGGCCCCTAAGCGGCAGCAGCAGTCCCGAGGGGCAGAACCACCTCCCGCCCCGCAGCGCTCGCACACCGGCGCCCCGCTCCCCCCGCAGCCCCGGTCCCGCAGGGCCCCGCGCTCCTGTCCCGGTCCCTCACGGTGCTCACCAGCCTCGTGGCGCGGTACGGCCCCGGCCCCAGCCCCGGCCCCGGCCCGGCCATGGCGGCCC
>VZTG01008578.1:222571-236348 GCA_013397845.1 Melanocharis versteri | reverse complement strand
CCGCCGCGCGCGCAACGGCCGCCGCCGCCGCCCCGCCGTTCGAATCCGCCGGCGGCCGCTGATTGGCCGGGACAGGCGCACGCGGCGCGTGACGTCACGCGGCGGGCCGGCCTGAGGGGACGCTTCAGGCCGCGGATTCGGATCCCGCCCCGAGCGCCTTCACAGGCGTTAATTACCCAACTGTGATTAACAGTAATTAATAGAAATTCATTAATCCCAGTTCGGTACTCAACAGTAACTAACGTGCTGGGACAGCTGGCCCCGCCTCATGTCAGAGCTGCTCCGGAGGTGCAGGGGATGGCACTGGAGGGGCTTTAATGCCCCTCCCAGCCCAAACCAGTCTGGGGCTCTGTGGAAAGAGGAGGTTTGGGTGGGAACACCTTCACTTTGGTTTCGTCAGGATTTAATCCCTCTGTGGGAAGGTTATTCTGGGTGTGGCCAATACAGAATTGTCCAGCCTCAGCTCCAGCCTCTCCCCTCAGCTCCGTTCCTCCTGCCTTCCCACAGGAAAGTTCCAACAGCTCCAGGGTCCCTCCATCCCCTGATTTTGAACACAAGGAGCACGTGCACATGGGAATATAAGCAAGGAAGGGAAAAGCATATTTTAATTAAAATGGTTCCAATCATTCCCACAGCACATGATTTTTTTTCAAATGACTAAGACTCCTCTTTAGAAAGTTATTATTTACCAGGTGTTGGATTTCACTTCCTTTTCAATAAAACATCTAGAGAAGGAAAAGCTTTTGAGCAGATCTCCAACCTAATTAAAATAAATCTGAGGTCAATCAAGCTTTTGTGCTGAGCTGATGGGCGAGCAGAGAATGAGCTGCGAGCAGTAGCAGGAACCAGCCCTCGTGCCCCACACCCTGCAGCAGCAGCAGCAGCAGCCCTGAGCCCTGCTGGGAGAGCTGGGATCACATTCCCAGGGTGCCCACGGCTGCTCCCACCCAGCTCCCGGCTCCAGACGCTGCCAGGAGAGCCCGGGCTGTGCCCAGCACACCCTGCACAGCCCGGGAGAGCAGCCCAGCAGCAGCTCCGGGAGCCCCAGGAGCCCCGGCTGGAACTCCCAAAGGCAAAGCAAGAGTGGTTCGGTTTTCCATGTCCTCGTCCACAGCCACGTCCAGTTCCAAGCTCCTTTCTGATCCTCAAGGTTTATGCAAACTGCAGGAAGGAAAGGGAGAGGTCATTGTGCTCTGCCCATCTATCAACCACACTTTTTTATTGTCCTTTTCATAAATAAGAGTCACATTTTAGCATTAGGTTGTTTTCATGCTAGCAAAGAGAAATACGTGGAGTTACTGATGATAACTTTCCCTCTTGTAAAAAACCCCAACATTCCCTCCCCAATAAAAAAAACCCCCACACACAAAAAGAGAAAATACAGGAACAAACCTTTTCCTACCCTCTCTGAAACTCTGCCCTGACAAACCTGAAGCCCACCCTGAGCCCCGTGTGAGGCTCCCTCAGTCTGAGCTGAGCAGGGCCGTTCCCACCACTCCAACCCCAGGGACATCCCAGCGGCTCCTAAATCCACGGGGAACTGTGCCTGGGACCCCAGCTGCTCCTGAATCCATNCCCAGCTGCTCCTGAATCCATGGGGAACTGTGCCTGGGACATCCCAGCTGCTCCTGAATCCACGGAGAACTGTGCCTGGGACATCCCAGCTGCTCCTGCACCCACGGAGAACCACGCCCGAGCAGAGCAGCAAACAGGGAAACTTTAAATCCACCCTCCCGGCGCCCATCTGGGAGGAGCTGAAGGCTCAGCCAGTGGGAAAGGCTGGGCGGGGATTATTTCTGGAGGGGAACGCCCCACTCACCGCAGCCTCCAGGGCCTGGTCCAGGTCTGCCCGCAAATCCTCCTCATCCTCCAGCCCCACCGAGAGGCGGATCAAGGTGTCAGTGATTCCCAGAGTTTTCCTTTCCTCCTCAGGCACTGAGGCGTGGGTCATGATGGCCCTGCAGGGATAAAAGGAAGCCTTTTTCCTAAGAATTTGGGAGTTTCATTGTTAAAAACCAACCCAGCTGGTTCCCTGCCTGACGTGGCAGGAGGATTTGACACCTCCTCTGTGCCACCTGTGTGACCCCACAGAGGCAAAGAGCTCCTGGCAGCAGTTCCTGGAAAGGATGGGAATGCTGACAGCCGGGGAATTGCATCTCCAGGTTGTATATCCAAGACACAAATGATTAATAAGAAGTGGATACTTAAAAATCTGGACATGAAAAAGGAGAAAATCCTATTCCTCTTCCTTCCAGTTTTTTTTTTTTTTCTAAAGAAGAGCTGTAAGCTCTGCACGGGGGGAATGTGCAACCTTCAGTATAAAATCTCCTGGTTTCATTTCTGGTTTCTCAGATCCCTTCTCAAACTGCCCCAAATGACTCTGGAGGGTTTATTCTCTCCAGCTACAGAGGATATAGGAAGAAGGGATTTCCCCATGTGCTCAGGCACTGGCACCCACCAGCTCCTTTCAGCTGCTGCAGGGGTTCAGGATTTGCTGTTAATCTGAAATCAGTAAGTGAAATGATTTCGCATCTAAATATAGTCATTAATTTCCACGTATCTTTTCAAAAAGCAAATTGGCTTTGAGTAAAATAATCCAATTCCATGGAAATGCTATTTTGATCAGTTTAAAATGCCCCCAGGAGGTCCTGCCAGGCAGCCAGAGGCAGCTGGGTGCACACAGTGACCGTGCCCCCTGTGAAAGCAGGGAGCAGGGCATTCCCCAATCCAAGCTGCTCCCTATCCCAACACTCAGCAGCTTCTGGGATTGCCTTCATGGACACGAACTGTGCCTCAGCCCTCCAGGCAAAATTCCTCCATGTCTGCCCTCTCACAGAATTCCCTCCCTCTGGAGTCTGCCCTGGCTTTGTGCTGCACAACAATCCCTGAGTTTCGCTACAGGCAGAACAGCTTTGGGGGCTGGGAAATTGTGGGGATTTTGTGGTGCTCTGCAGCTTTTTGAGGCTCTGAAGATGGAAGGATGAACTTACGGATGCTCTGCCAGGCTCTCGTAGCCACCCAGACTCTCAGCCAGGGTAAACACCTGTGGGAGAAAGGGAAAGGAGGTTATGGATGCATGGAAAGAGAATTTGTAGAATCAGGGAATAGCCTGAGCTGGAAGTGCCCACAGGGATCACTGATCCAGCTCCTGGCCCTGCACAGACTCCCCAAAATCCCCACCCTGTGCATCCCTGGCAGCGCTGTCCAAACCCTCCTGGAGCTCCGGCAGCCTCGAGGCTGGGACCCCTTCAAGGACATTAGGGAAAAAGGAAAGTTTAGGACATTTTTTTCCCCAAGTTTTCCTATAATAACTTTTATATTATAAACTGTATTAGCTGTAATTAGGGAATAAAGTGCACATTTAGCAGGTAAGAGCTAAGATTTAAAACAGACCCATCCTGCTCCTGGATCCCTGAGGGTGTCCAAGGCCAGGCTGGAGGGGCTTGGAGCCACCTGGGATAGTGGGAGGTGTCCCTGCCCATGGCAGGGGAGGAATGGGATGAGCTTTAAGCCCTTCCCACCCAAAGCAGCCTGGGATTCTGTGGAATGACTTTCCTACCACCCTGGTGACAAAGTGATGCTGTCCAAGTCGCAGGGCTTGGCTAACTGCCCCCCTTCTCCTGGGCCACATCCCGACAGGTCCTGCCAAAGCCAGCAGATCTCCTGGGCCAGGATTCAGTGCTCTCCCTCACATCAAAGGATATTTTTGTGGGCAAAGCACATTTTTGGTAAACTCATTTCCAGGGGATGACATCAGCTGTGAGGAGGACAGGGAGGAGAAGGAAGTTCTAATCCACCTTGGCCACTTGTCACTGGTTGTTTTTGCAAGACCAAAGCAGCAGAAACACCAGGGCAGATGCAAATTAAGCAGGGCTCAGGGCACCAACACCTCCCAGGGCTCAGGCAGAGCGAACACCTGGCCAAACACCAGCACGGGCTGGGCCAAGGACCCAACCAAGCATTCCCAGAGGAATTCAAGGGCTCCCTCTCTGCCCCACGAGTCAGGCCCTTCCTCGGTGGCTTTCTCTCCTGAGGGCACTTTGCAATATTCCAGCAGAGCTGCCCCAGCCCCAGCTCCCCAGTCCTGCAGAAAGCCTTTTGTTGGCAGCAGCTCCTGGCTGGGCTGGGCTGGACACGCCTCACCTGGGAGCAAACAAACACTTCCAAAGGGCTGAGGCGTCCCTTTGTTCCCTCTCATTAACCCCATGGACAAATTACCAATTTAGAGTGGGGCACACCCAAAGGACTCCGTGAGGAAAGTCACTTGCACCCTCCCCTCAGCAGGGCAGTTCCAGCTCCCTCTGAGGGTGATTTTATTGCCTTTATTTTACCTTCAAGTTCTTGAGGAAGGCAGAGGCATTTTTGAGGTTCCCTTTGATGTAGAAGGTGACCATGCCAGGACAGCCCGTGCACTGCTGCTGCGTCAGCTCGTACTGGGGGTGGGAAGGCAGCCCTGGAATGGGGAGAGTTGGGAGAATTCCCAGTGAATTCCAGTGCAGAGCTGGGGCAGCTCAGCCTCACCTGAGTGACCCAGCCCCATTCACAGGGCACCACAGCTCCCAAATCCCTCCCTAATCCTGCCCACTCACCTGGGTAAATGACCTTCTCCACACGGGGATGGGATTCCAGGAACTTGGCCACGGCCAGGCCGTTCTGGAAGTGCAGCTTCATCCGGATGTGCAGAGTCTTGAGCCCCCGGTTGCAGAGGAAACAGTCAAAGGGGGAGGGGACAGCTCCCAGGGCTGTGGGAATGGGAACAGAATTCCACAGAATTCCACAGAATTCCACAGCAACATTGGTGTTTTGCATTCAGCAAAGCCAAACACGTCCTCGTCTCCAGCATTTCTGAGGTCAGAACAAGTGGGAAGACACCCGAGGCAATCTCTGCTCCTCATCTCCCACATTGGGGAGCCAATTAATGAGGCCAATTAACAGGCCCAGGCCTCAAGGGTTACATTTGTTGGGCACAATGCACCTTCACTGCCTCTGCTGAGGGCAGAGGGAACAACTCTGTACGGGAATTTATTCCTGTCAATGAGGAGGCCAGAAAATTGTTGGAATCATCAGAGATAGGAAAATTCTGCATTAGGCACGTCCTGATGGGTGAGTGAGTTTCAAATTGCAGGTGGGCACCTCAGTGGTTTCAGGATGTGCCCCAGCACTCTCCTGAAGCTCTTAGGAAGTCGAGACCAATGTCTCCCATTTTATTGGAGTTTTTCCTTATTGGGGTTTTTATTGGGGGATTTTTTAATTGAGCTTTTCCCAGTTCTGCCCATTAAAGTCACATTCCCAGGCAGATTTCCTACTTGTGTGCATGCACACCCTCCCCAGCAGGAGCTGTGGATGTGAACAGGATTCCTGTCAGGAATTCCCTGTCTGGACTTACAGTTCTGCAGGAATTTCAGCCTCTTATAGAGATCATCCCGGTTTACAGAGACCAGGCCCATGAGAACGTCACTGTGCCCTGCAAATGACAGGGGATGAGAATGGGATCAGCCACTCCAGCTGCCCCAGGGTCCTGCCACAAACCCCCAGGGACACCTCCCACCATCCCAGGCTGCTCCAAGCCCCAGTGTCCAGCCTGGCCTTGGGCACTGCCAGGGATCCAGGGGCAGCCACAGCTTCTCTGGGCACCCTGTGCCAGGGCCTGCCCACCCTCCCAGCCAGGAATTCCTTCCCAATCTCCTATCCTGTGCCAGGGCCTCCCCACCCTCCCAGCCAGGAATTCCTTCCCAATCTCCTATCCTGTGCCAGGGCTTGACCACCCTCCCAGCCAGGAATTCCATCCCAATCCCCCACCTAACCCTGCCCTAAGGATGTGCTGAACTCTCACACTCACCATTCATGTATTTGGTTGCAGAAGACACACAAATATCAGCCCCCAAGGACAAAGGACGCTGAAACAAAAGGAAAATAACATAATAATTCAAGTTTGGGTGCACTCAGGTTCATTCCCAGCTACTCCAAAGGGCTATGAGCTTACAAGGAAAAATAAGTGGAGAAACAAACTCAAAAACCTGAGGATGACAATAGAACATGTGCTAAAAGCAGCAGTACAGGGAGGCACTCTGAATTCAAGGTAAGCACAAGAAAATGTGATTTAAAAGCCCTGCTCCAACTCCCACAGGCTCCAGGGAAAGAAGAGATTGAACACATCCAACAGACAGTGCATAGCTGGGAAAAAATAGCTCTGCTGCTCAGCTGAGGCAGGGACAAATAATGGCATTTACCCTATAAAGTGCATTTCCATGGGAAACAAAGGACTCAAACTGCAAAGCAAAAGAATTGCTTTGTTTTCCAAGTGTTGGAGATCCTGCTCTGAAGGAGCTGAGAACATGAGGAAAGGAGGTTCCTTGCCAGCTCTCTCCCCCCTCAGCTCCCAGCTCTCTGCCCAGGAGCCTCTTCAAGTGAGACAAATCAGGAGGTGGATGAGCAAAAGGTGATGAACAGTTACTAATTAAGGGACTTTGCACATGATATCAACACATTCTAAAGAGTGAGGGGCACCACTGTTGAAATGGAACAAAGCAGGCAGATGCAAAGACTGCTGCTGCCACATCAAACACAGACCCCCATCCAGGGAACGTGGAGATGCACAGCCAGAACTATCATGGAAAAGGCCTTTTACACTCAATATTGATGGACAGATCACTGTGAAATCCTCCTTTTCTTAGCACAGTGTGGTACATCACCTACTGCTCTCTCCAATTAATCATTAGCACTGGCTTGCCCTCCACACCAGGCTGCTCCAGACACATTAACCAGCTGCCTGTGTTCTTCCACACAGCCCTTTCTGGAGGAAATTGGGAATTCTGAAGTGAATAACACATTGCAGGGGAAATCACCAAGCCTCTGCTATGTCCCAGGCCAACTGCAGAGCTGCTTGAGCTAAGCATTAACGCTTTCTGCAGAGTTCTCTCAATTCAGTAAGATCACAGTACCCTGGACGAAACCAGGCACTTTGCACTCTGCAAAAAGGGCGACTTTACACCTCCAGCGCCAGGGCTTAGCCTGGTCTCCTGGGACACAGATCCGACACAATCCCTTCCCAAAGGTATCTCCAGCTGCCCTGGGGCAGGTGACACACCTGGAAGTAGGCAGACATGAAGCTGTTGTCCACTGCCAGCAGCACGTCCTGGTGCCTGCGCACCACCTCCGCGCAGGCTTTGATGTCGATCACCTTCAGCATGGGGTTCGTGGGGGTCTCGAGCCAAACCAGCTGCACAAACCCAACAAAAACTGCAGGTCAGAGAGTTCCCAGTGCTGGGGGCTCTGGGTGTTCAGTGGGGTCAGCTCCCCGTGGGGTTTGTGCAGTGGGAACGGGCAGTGGCCCTGCCAGAGCGAGGAGAAGCTTCAGCTGGGTCCCCCAGGCTCAGGGAGGTTTCCCTTCAGCCTGTGCCATCCCAGGGCATCCCAGCTGGAGAAGGCCTCACACAGCCAGGGCAGAGCCTTTTCCCAAAGCCTTTCCCAGCTGAGCTCCCTCCCCCTGGAGCAGGGGATCACCCACCCAGTGCCACAGAGCACCTCTGGCTCTGAGTTCAGGGTTCCCTCTGCTCTTTCTCTCCTTTTCCCTTTTCCCTCCTCTCTCTCCAGGGGCTCTTCCCCTTCTCAGGATGTTTTCCATGAGGCAGCACAGTGGGATATGGTGGCTCCAGCTGTGCCCCAAGCTGCCCCCCCTCAGCTCAACACACCCCCAAACTCAACAGGAGCAAGAATAAAACAATTTAACATCCCTTTAAAATCCATTTCCCTCTCCCCTACCTTGGTCTCTGGTGTAATCGCAGCTTCCAGACATTTTGGTTTTGTGCAGTCAACAAAAATTACTTTCAAATTATTTTCCGAGGCCACTTTCTGGAAATATCTGTTTGTGCCTAAAAAAAACCCAAAATCACAAAATGAAACAACTTCCTTAACTTTCATTCCCTGCTCTCCAGCCTCTTGCATCATCCAGGGACAGTCATGAGGGCACAGCTTTACGCTGCACACCAAAAATGGCACATTTATATTTTCTTTATTTACACAAAGTTTCAAGATTGTTGCAGTTTTAATGATCATGAAATAGTAATAATGTGAATATGGGATCAGAGTGGTTTATGAAGTACTTGAAATCAATGTGGGTTTTACGATCAGGAAATTAAATAAAGAATGAAGGGGAAGACTCCAGCTACTGTTTCCCATCATTCCATTAAACATGATTCCTTCCTGTCTCTGAAGCCTTTCCCTGGGAAGATTAAAAGAATCCAGCAGCAACAGTTGATCAATGGATGTGCAGCACTCAATACCAGGAAATACTGCCTGGATTAAAAATTCATTGACTGGGTCCTTTTGCCAAGGTTAACTCCAGGGACTCAGTTTTCCATCTGAGCAGGAAGGGATGGAACATGGAGGTGGATTCTGTGAGCTGAAGGAAACATCTGAGTGATGTTTGTGCGGTTCTTTTGTGAGAAACCCTTCCTTTATAACAAACCAAACCAGAGGAGAAACACTGGAATTCATCCCTGCAGAAACCAGCCCAGGCTGAGGCTTTAATGAGCAGGGGAATGTCCCCAGGAATTGCAGTGACCCCAACCTGCTGAAGGACTCTGGCAGAGCTGGGTGCCCCCTGCCACTGGGGAGCTGTTTGGAAGAGGAAATTGATAAAAACAGGCTTCAAAGAACAGTGAGGTCCTGCGTGGGAAATGCAGAGTTCCTGAGAGCCACAGACAGGTTTGATCCCTTGCACAATGAAGACTGAAGCCACAGGGTGCTGTACCCACCTCCATAGACATCATCCACGCAGACAACTGTGTCCCCTGTCTTCAGCAGGTGACAGATGTTCAAAAGAGCTGCCAAGCCAGAGGAATAAGCCAAGCCTGGAAGAGAAAGGAGTCAGTGGCAGATGGGCCGTGTTTAACGTGACACGAGTCAGACTTGCCTTGGCCTTCCTTGCTTTGCCTCTGAAAAGAACCTGTTCTGTCACTCTCTCACTGGGAGCGTGGAGCCAATGAAAGCAGGAGCTCGATGTGCACAGCATGGAACCAGCACGGACGCTGGGATGGACTGGGAACTGACTGGGAGTGGACTGGGAACAGGGGCTGCCTGCTCTCACTCCCACTGCCTCCAGTGCTGCAGCACGAGGATGGATCCAGCTCAGCTCAGGCATCAGCCACAGTGAGGAAGCACGAGAGAAATCCAGGGATGGAGCTGCACTTTCCTGAACGAGAAGTGTTGGGCTCTTCCCCACCACAGAGCTGCTCTTGCCCAAAGCCAACAGCCAGAGCTGTGGTCACAGAATCATGGAATGGTTTGGGATGGAGGGACCCCAAAGCCCACCCAGTGCCACCCCTGCCATGGGCAGGGACCCCTCCCACTGCCCCAGGCTGCTCCAAGCCCCGTCCAACCCATGAGGTGCTCACAGTATTTGGCTCCATCGAGGGCGGCCACAGCCTTTTCCAGGCAATCCCGGGTGGGGTTCCCAGACCTGCTGTATTCATAACCCTGGGGTGGGAATAAGAAACAAACATCAGAGAGAGCACCGGGAAAGTCGGGGATAACAGCAGTTCTAGGGTCCTTAAAGAGCCCTGGCTGAGGGCACCCAGCTCCTCCCGGAGCAGCAGGAGGGTGTCCTGGCACAACATCCAGCTGGAAATCCCCACCGGAGAAAGGGGCCTGGGGTGCACTGGAGCAAGGAGCCACATTCTCCTGCTTTTCCCCAGACATCATCTGTGGGCACTGTGGGAGAAAAGGGCTTGGTCTGCCCAGTCCATGCTTAGAATGGGTCAGGCTGGGTCAGGCTGGAAGGGACCATGAGGGTCCCCTGGTCCCACTCCCTGCTCAGCAGGGCCATCCCAGAGCACAGGGCACGGGATCGTGTCCAGACAGTTCTGGATATCTCCAGTCTGGGAGACTCCACAGCCTCTCTGGAGGGAATTCTCATGAAAAACGTGTGTCCATCTCCATCACACCCACAGGGCAGGGGCCAAATCCTCTTCTCAGCTCTTGAGAACCCACACGTTTGTCAGTGCCACAGCTTTTATGCAAATTCTGGGGAAATTCAATGAGGAAAAAGCACCACTCATGCATGCACGGATGCAGTTGTTACCGAGAGAACCTGCTGAGCACCCTGGGATTTGCCTGCTTTTAGGATTTCTCTTTAATGTCAACTTCCTCATAGTCAGGAATCCTGCAGATCGCTCTGGCAGAGCTCCCGGCAAGAACATGGATCCTGTCATCAGGATGTGGATACAGCAGCGTGAGTCCTCCTGAGGGCCTCCTCAGCACAGCTGGGATTCTGTGTGGAATGAGGGATCACAAGGCGAATTCCTCCTGCCCGACCAGCACAGCGTGGGTTTGGAGCAGGTGCTGATTTAGGAGTGGCAGCTTTTTTGTGCCATGTCCCGTCAGAAACTTCAGCACAGTTCAATGCAAACCTTTCCGGCACTTTCTACAAGGCACCCACAAAATCCTTATGAAATATTCCCTCGGTTTGGACGGCAAACTGAAGCAAGCTCTTACACAAAGTGTGTGTAGTGGAACAGGGATTCTGCCCGGGCCGTGGGGCGGGTGCAGGGCAGGGAAAGCCTCCCAGATTCCCGGCTCCGGGCAGCCCCTGGAGCAGCATCCCTGCGAGCCCGCGGGCACTGGGTGCTCCCTGCTCCCCTTCCCCCGCCTTTCACACGAGAATCATCTCAACCTCACCCCAACCTCATCCCAGCCTCTCCCGACCCCCGCCCGCTGCGGGAACACAGAGCCCCAGGCTGGGTCAGGCTGGAAGGGACCACAGCGGCCGCACCGGTCCCATCGCTGCTCAGCGGGGCCATCCCGCAGCACAGGGCAGGGGATCGCGTGCAGGCGGCTCTGGAATGTGCCCAGGGAGGAGACTCCACGGCCTCCCCGGGCGAGAGCCCCGCTCCCGGCGGAACGAGATGCTCGGTTTGCCCAGGAGCTGCCACGTGGGGAAACATCCGCACCGGGAGCTCCCTCCCCTTCCCAGGACCTGCCGCCTCCCGGGTCCCCGGCCGGGCCACGCTGGGGCCGGAGGGGCGCTCGGTGTCCCCCTGGGTCACTCGGTGTCCCCGTGGGTGACTCAGTGGCCCGTGGGGGGCTCGGTGCCCCGGTGCCGGCCGCACTCACCGCGTGCTCGCCGGGCGCCCGCTGCTTGAAGGTGGTGGAGAGCGAGATGGGCGGCACCACAGCCCCGGAGCGCCACTGCTCGGGCTCCTGGCCGGCGTGGATGGCGCTGGTGGCGAAGTGCTTGAACGGCGGCAGAAACCCCTGCGTCCCCTTGCCTGCCATGGCCGCGGCTCTGTGGGACCGGCCCTCAGCGCTCCGGGGGCTCGCCGGGGGGCGGGGCTTTCGCGCCTCCTCATTGGCTGCGGCGCCGGCAGGGCGGGGCCTCCGCGCCCTCCCATTGGCTGCCGGTGGGGCGGGGCCTGCCCTGCACAGGCAGCGCCCGCCCGCTGGGGGGCGCCCGCGCGCCGCGCGCTGAGGGGCCGCTCCCGGGGAGCCTTCCCTGGATCCAGGGGCGCCTTTCCCTCGGAATAACCGGGGATAATCCCGCAGCACGCGGCTGATCCACGGGGCATTAGTGTGCTGACTGCCCGGCAGCGCTGCCTGGAGTGCCTCAGCACCTGGGGATAACCGCAGGCACCGGCACGGNCAGCAGGGACAGGGAGCTCCTGGAGCTGAGGAAGGGCCTGGAGCATCTCCGTGCCCAGGAAAGGCGGAGGGAGCTGAGGCTGCTCAGCCTGGAGAGGAGCCCCAGCTGAGAGGGGTCCCAGCCCTGGGTGTTCCTGGGTGTCCCTGGCTGTCCCTGTCTGTCCCTGGGTGTTCCTGGGTGTCCCTGTCTGTCCCTGGGTGTCCCTGTCTGTCCGTCTGTCCCTGTCTGTCCCTGTGTGCACGGAGGGCTCCGAGCAGGGCCCAGGCTCTGCTCCAGGCCCAGCAGTGGCCCCAGAGCCACGGGCAGGGACTGAGCCCAGCAATTCCCCTGCACAGGAGGCACAACTTCTGCCCTGGGCGGTGCCCAGCCCTGCACAGATTGTGCAGAGAGGGTGAGGAGTCTCCTCCCCAGGGATATTCCAGAACCATTGGGACACAATCCTGTGCCCTGAGCTCTGGGAGCGCCCTGCTGGAGCAGGGAGGTGGCACCAGAGGAGCCACTGTGGCCCCTTCCAGCCTGGCCCAGTCTGGGATTCTGCGATTAAAAATTAATTCACTGGGTTTCCCTGCCAAGGTTATCCTGCATGGACTGACGCCCATGGAACAGCACTTCGGTGTCTGAGGATAAAGGGCACATATGTGCTGAAGGCCATGTATGAATGATTCTTATATTAGATTTTTTAAGGAAACATTTTCTTTACAACAAAAATATGGATAAAATCTGAGCAAAGCTGGATCTAAGCAGAGAAAAACCCTGTGTGTGTGCAGGGCCACGCCCCAGCCTCAGCACACAAGCAGGAACCTGGGCTTTAGGAGGGAGGAATTTCATCCCGTGGTGACAAATCTGCTCCCTGTAGGAAAGTTCTGTTGTTAGACGGACAAAAAAAAAAGCCATTCTTAAGAATTTTTTGGTGTCCAAAAATCCCACAGTTGGGATTCCCTACAAACACCAGTTCTCCCAGAGCCCTTCCCATGAGTAATGCCTTGGTTCCATTGCTGGGGTGAATAAGGGAGTCCATAATAAGCTGGTAAACAGTGACTTCATGCCTCCAGTAATTAAAAACGCAGCGTGAGGCTTCCAACGTCAGCTAAAACCTGAGCCAATCCCTCCATTCCACAAGACCAGCTGTGCTCCGTGTGTGTTTCCAGCACAGGAGAACAGACAGGAGACATCAGAACTGCTGACTGTGCCAGCCTCTCACATTCTGCCTGCAAATGCGTTTGACTTTCCTCAAAAAACAAGGAGAGATAGAAAAATCTCATTGGAAAGACCACTGGAGTATAGAGCGAAAGCAAATTGTTGGGTTTTTTTTTCCCCTAGAATTACTTAAAACTCTGTATTAGGACTGTAAAAAGCTGTGTGGGAAGCAGCTGGGGACAGCAGGCACAGGAATTCCTAAATCTGCCTAGAATTCCTGGCCACTTGGGATGAGGGCGATGATGCCAACGGGGAAAAGACAAGGTCACCAGGAAGGCAGTTCTGTTGTCACAGCAGGTCTGGTCTGCCTGGCAACTTGGGGGTTGTTTCCCCTGGAAGAATTAGCAAAAAATCCAACTTACCAGGAATTTGGGACATCATCATTTTTACAATTACTCATTCCATACTGGAAGCAGGAACTTGCAGAACTGGCCCAGGAGAGGGAGGTGCTGTGGGAAATCGGGAAGCTTTGACGCAAAGAGGTCCTTTCTGAGCTGACAATGCACCTCCAAGGGCTCGCAGCACAACAGGGGACTGTCCCGTCTGTCCCTTTCCCTGCACGCGCTTTTGAGGGAGACTTGTCCAGGTCCCATCGCTCCCCGAAGAACTTCCCGTGGAGGGTGGGAGAGCACTGGAGCAGCTGCCCAGGGAGTCGTGGAGTCTCCCTGTCCCGGTCACCCGGGATGCGGCCGTTGGGATCGATCCCTGATCCCGCCTGTCCCTCGGGATGTGGCCGTTGGGACCGATCCCGTCCCTCAGGACGTGCCCTTTGGGATCGATCCCGTCCCTCAGGATGTGGTGGTTGGGATCGATCCCTGATCCCGCCTGTCCCTCGGGATGTGGCCGTTGGGACCGATCCCGTCCCTCAGGATGTGGCCGTTGGGATCGATCCCCGATCTCCAACCCCGCCCCTCAGGATATGCCCTTTGGGATCGATCCCGT
>VZTG01008578.1:186419-221929 GCA_013397845.1 Melanocharis versteri | reverse complement strand
GGTGAGCGGGACACACCGGCGGATCCGCGGCTCGGGGCCGCGTCCCGCCGGGGCGGGAGGTGCGGGTGCGGGACCGGGAAATAGGGAATTCGTGGGAGTTTTACAAGGGAGTTTCGTAAGGGTGTGTGAATCCCCTTTAGGAAGGACTGTGGACGAGGGATGGAGTGACCGGACAAGGGGGATGGCTTCCACTGATAAAATACAGGGTCAGATGGGATATTAGGAAGGAATTGTTCCCTGGCAGGGTGGGCAGGCCCTGGCTCAGGGTGCCCAGAGCAGCTGTGGCTGCCCCTGGATCCCTGGAAGTGCCCAAGGCCAGCCTGAACAGGGCTTGGAGCAGCCTGGGACAGTGGAAGGTGTCCCTGCCCATGGCAGCGGTGGCCCTGGATAGGCTTTGCTGTCCCTCCCAACCCAAACCATTCCGTAATTCCATGATTTTCCTGATATGAATGAGCACTGTCAGCTCCAGTACCAGCACTGTGCTGGCAGAGCTGCCTCTGACCGGGTCTTGCTCTGTGTCCAAGACCCCACTGCATTTAGAAGATTCGTTCTTTCTTGAGGTGTCTGAGCTGTCTCCTGTTTGCTTTGGGGGATGCTGTGTGCTTCCTTTGGCTGTTGGCAGAGCAGTCTTTGATATTTCCCCAGGCTACAAAAACCAAACCTTTCTTCCCCTTTCTTTTCAAATGCTGTGGTTCTGTATTTTGAGAGAGTTGTTCTCAGCTGCTCCCCTGCAAGTGCTCTGTCCGCAGCAGTGTCAGTGGCAGAGGTGGAATCTGATCCTTGTGCTGCTCTGAAATTTGTAAATATTGAATGTCTTGGCTGGCCTTTCTAAAACACTTTAATTTGCGGAATATTTTGTACTGTTAACAAATAAATCACCCTGGGGGATCGGCGTGACCTTCATGGTTAGTTTTAATCTCTATTTTTAATACCTGTTTCGAGAGTAACACGATCCGTTTCAGCTGGAGAATTCCAAGTTCCACGTGTGCGGCGTCTGAGAAGTTGTGATAAAGGGGACGCTTGTGTTGTGCTTCTGATAAGGAGGGTGGCTGTGCTTAATCGTGGTCTGTAAATTCAGAAGGAACACGGAGGAGGAGGAGGATCTCTGGGACTGGCAGGAATGGTGGGATTGGGAGTTCCAGCTGTGTCTGTGGTGGCACTGGAAGGCAGCTGAGGGATGCAGGGTAACACAGGGCTCAGCGCCCAGCCAGGAGTGTTCCCTACAACTGGCACAGCGCTTTCCTGAGGGCAGTGTTCCAAATCCAGCTACAGATCTGTTTATCCTGCCACCTTCATTCCAGCAAATCCTGCTAGAATGAAAGCACCAGACTTGGGCAGGATTTTTCCCACTCGCTCCATTCCTGCCGCTGCTTCTCCCTGTTCCTCCTCCAGTTCCTCCTCAAGCAACTCAGCAGCAGCAGCAGCAGCTCCAAGTCTTTACTTGAAGGCACTTCTGATCCCTCTTTGCTGTGCTGTCACCCTCAGTGTGTATCACACACGCTGATTCCATCCTTTTTTAATCCATATATAAATCTCTAATCAGTGTTTCTCTGCTTTCCCCACACTGTTTAGAGTTGGGACACTTCAGGGATCTCTGACTCATCATCTTCCTCTAAGTTTTTGCTTGAACTATTCAAAAAAACCTCACAACAAACCTCTTGATGGCTTGACATTCCAAAGGCCTGAGTAACATTTCCTTGTTATTGTTTTCTTCCTGCCTGATTCCATCTGTCACTTGTTTACACACTGGAAGTGGGAATTATTTGGGGGACACTCCAGCTGATGGTTTGCTCAGAAATAAGCCAGAGGAATCCTGGGATGTGATAAGGGTTGGACAGAGAGGAGAGAGAACTTATTGTTAATAATACAGGCCTGTTTTAGTGTTGGTTCAGTGCAGGAAGGCCAAATCCTGTGGAATGGGAGACTCCTGCTGTTCTGCTAAAAGCAATTGAGTGTTAATTGAGTGCCTGCTCAGCTCCCTAAATTAACCTCCAAATCACTGCCCAGAGGAAGGCCAGTGTCATTATTCCCAAACAATGAGTTTCCTGGGACAAGCCTGTAGCTACACCTAATAGATGACATATATTTTTATTATAACATGCATTTAAGAGCTTAAATCCCAGAACAAACAAATCCTCTTGCCGAATTACTGCTGGAAAACAGCTGGGAAACAGCCCTGGCTCCCTGTAGGTGTGCAGGTGCCTCAGCAGAGGTGAAGGGCCACACGTGTGTGGGGACAGGTGCTGTGTTGGAGATGTGTTTTTGTGCCAACAGGCCTTGTTTGCCCGCCTGGATGTTCATGGGCAGGATTCCAGGAGCTGCTGGAGCACTGATTTCTTGGGATAAGGGGCTGTAGCTGTGCTGGGCAGTGCTGAGGCCTCACCTCAAATCCTGGGGTCAGTTCTGAGCCCCTCACTCCAGCAGAGACATTGAGGGGCTGGAGCGTGTCCAGGGAAGGGAACAGAGCTGGGAAGGGGCTGGAGCCCCAGGAGAGGCTGAGGGAGCTGGGAAGGGGCTCAGCCTGGAGAAAAGGAGGCTCAGGGGGACCTTGTGGCTCTGCACAGCTCCCTGACAGGAGGGGGCAGCCGGAGGGAGTCAGGGGACAATGGACAGGACGAGAGGAGATGGCCCCAGGTTGTGCCAGGGGAGGGTCACGTTGGACATTGGGAGGAATTTCCCTATGGAAAGAGTGGTCAGGCATTGGAACTGCCCAGGGAGGTTTGGAGTCCCCATCCCTGTCCAAGGAAGGGCTGGAGGTGGCACTCAGTGCTGGGGACAAGGTGGGCATTGGGCACAGCTTGGACTCGGTGATCCTGGAGGGCTTTTCCAGCCTCACCGATCCTGTGATTCCGTGATTCTGTGGAAGTTTTTCCCCCTGGATCACATAATCAGCATCTCCCGAGCACACAGCATGGCTCCCTCTCAAATGAGTTCCTCAGGAGGGTTATTTCCATCCTCTTCCAGAGCCTGGCAGCATCCAGGATTCCCAGCGCTGCGCTGGCTCCCAGATGTTGGAGCAGCTATTAATAGAAGCAGGAGTTTAGCTGGGTTACTGTATAATGAGCTGGGCTGGGGCTGCCTGGGATGCTGGCAGTGTCCTGCAAGGATGAAATGCAGGACACATTAAACAGCCCTTTCTGCCCCTCTTGGTCAAGCAGCGCGGAGTTTCCATCTCCATCCAAAATTCCATGATGCTGCAGGATGCTGGCGTTTCTGTGGCAGCCTCTCCCAGATGTGCAGCACATCCTCTGCACAGAGCAGGTTCTTCCTGCTGACAAAATGGGGGTTAGAAGATAACTCTCAGCCAAGTGTGTGTGTTAGAATTGCACAAGAAATTTGTTTTGCAGCATTTTTTTTCTCTTGACTGCTCTAAGAAAGTGTTTAGATGTGCAAAATACAGTTAAATGGAAGAACTTTGCATCCTTAAGCTCCCCTAAATAAAGTGTGTCGTGAGCTGGGTAGCAGCATTAATCCAGGAAAAACAGCTCTGGGTGCCTCACAGTGAATATTTAACAACACAAATACCACCTGTGTCACGAGCATCGCCAGGAAAATGGGGACAGGTTTGAGAGGCTGCTGATCATCTCCAGCAGCTTTGTAGTGAAAGTGCTGCTCCTTCTCAGTATGCCCAGTACTGTAGTTGTAAAAAATGAGTACTCAGTCTTTGAAAAATTAATAAAACAGGCTGTTAAATTTTTAATCAGTATCATGTCTGTGAGTAGCTTTTAACCCAGATATGTCAGGCTGTGAAGGGATCAGACCCTTCAGCCTGTGGGGAGCAGAGGGATTTGGGTCCAGATACCTCTGGACCTCTTTGCCTGGAGTGAGTTTCAAGATATCATTAAAAACCCCACCTTGGCCCATGAAATGTGTCTCAATACATTTATTTTGACAATTATAATCCACATGGTTGCTTAGAAAAATGTCACTCCTCTGGTGGGTGTCGGTGTGTTCCTGGGTTAGAGCAGGAACTGGAGTTTCCTAAGGGAGGGATTGCAATGGATTCTGGTACCTTTACTCTAAGCTCTTCTTTTTCTATGGTTTATTTTAGGAAACACTCCTTTACATCTTGCTGTGATGTTGGGACATAAAGGTGGGTAGAACCATTTGTTTTGTTACCTGTTCAGTGATCCTGAAGATTTGGGGGGGGCAAGAGGAAAAAAGGGGTTTTTTCCATTTTCCTGAACGTGATCTTGTGTTTCAAGCTAGTGAGGTTTTCTGGGAAGAAGGTGCCACATGAATTTGGAGGAGAAGAGTGGGAAAAGAAATCTGAGCTTTATTCCCAATATCCCGTCTCACCCTGCCCTCTGGCAGTGGGAAGCCATTCCCTGTGTCCTCTCACTCCCTGTCCCCAGTCCCTCTCCAGCTCTCTTGGAGCCCCTTTAGGCCCTGGAAGGGGCTCTGAGCTCTCCCTGGATCCTTCTCTTCCCCAGGTGAGCACCCCCAGCTCTCCCAGCCTGTTTATTGAACCGGAAATGGAATCTGGCTGGTAATTCCTAGCTGATTTGCCTGCTCCCTGCAGAGTGATGTTCTTGTCCCGGGCACTGAGTTTAAGGAACCATAAAAACCCCTCGGTGTCCTGGCTGGGTTAGTCAGGGCTTTTGTTTATCCCCACAGGAGACAGTTTATTCAGCAGGGAAGGATCTCTTCCTCCCCAGCCCCTGAGCCTGCCACTGACTCACAGCTGTTGCATCTGGAATGACCAGTGCAGTTTCCTGTGGCACCCCTGGTAGGAAAATAACCCAGGAAGTCCCTGTCATGGTGATGAGACAGCTGGGCTCTGCTCCATCACCTCCAGACGGCTCAGCCTGGCTTTAGTGACACGTGCTGAGGTTTCCCTGTGGTTGGAAACTGAAGAACCATTTCCAAGGAGCACATGGGAGCACTGAAACCCTCCTCATGTCCTTCATTTTTTCATTCTGCCGTCATGTGCACCTGTGGGTGGGGAATGCAGCTGTTGGTTCTGCACCTGCTCTGAGGCTTTCCCAGAACAGAGGTGCCTGTTTGCCCTCTTTAAATCCCAGATTCTCCAGGATGTTCTGGCACACAGGGGTGTGCTGGTGCCTCAGCCTCCTCTGCCTCCCGTACACCCGATGGGAGCTGCCCCAAATCCGTGTCTCCATGGTCCATTCACCCCTTTGGAGGGGGATGAAGGTCCTGAGATATCTGTGGTTTGTGTGTGGAGCAGAGAGAGCTGATGTCACCATTAAATATTAATATCCTTGTTCTGTAGTGGTATGTGTATCTGACATGCAGAAATATTATAAAAAGCAAAATCCACATAGCAGGAGGGACAAGTCTTCAGTGTTATGGGATTGGTGGCTGATCACCAATTCATTATATTTATTCTTAGTGCTGATATTGAACAGGGAGGTGCTGGAAGTACTTGCATAAATGGCTTTGTTTGTTAGAGTGAGTCAGAGTCCAGATACATGTTTTGATAATCTGTGTAGTATCTCTGATACTAATTGCTTTGGTAGAGTTTTATTCTGACTGATCCTGCTGCATCTTTTACTGTAAATAACTGTGGATATTTTGTCGCAGAATGTGCCCACCTGCTTTTAGCCCATAATGCTCCAGTAAAGGTGAAAAACGCTCAGGGATGGAGCCCTCTGGCCGAAGCCATCAGCTATGGAGACAGACAGATGAGTAAGCACCTCTTCATTCATCCCAATTTGCCAATTAATCCCAAACTGGGGCTCGTTCAGAACAGGAAGGCAGAGCTCTCAAGCTGTGTTATTTTCCCACAGTCGTCTTTCAGCTCTCTGAAGGGTTTCTCTCAATCAGCTGAACATTTTATATCTCAACATGATCAGGCACATCCATTTCCTTGATAAGAAATTGCACTGGGTTACATAAGCAAACTGTTAACTCTGCTCAGCCTGAGGGGATTGGGAAAGCTCTGCACGGGCATTCTGGGTTTGGGATGGGAGTGACAGGATCCCAGTGGATCTGAGCTGGGTGGGATCATCTCCTTGGAGCTGCTCCCTGTGGCCACAGGTTTGTTTATGTATCAGTTGCCAGTGGGATGTGGCTTCTAGGCTGCATCTCAACAGGCCAGTGGGGAAATATTATTTATATATTATATATTACGTGTTATATATTATTCAAATATTCACCTCAGACGTGGAGTAGCAAAGGGAAATTATTCTGCTGCTACTCACTGATGGGTGTTAATAGCATTTGCTGCTATCATGTGTGGTGGTGCATTCCTATAGCAAAAAACTCACTATATATTATATATATAAATGTATTATTAATATATGAATGCACTAATTTATAATCTACCAACAACATCCTCGTGTCAGCTCCTCACTACTGATTTTCTCAGTGGAGTAGATGTTACCCATATTCAATACCATATATTTGTATCCACGTATTTACAAATGCCTGTGTAAAAACACTCCTGACGTGATTATATAGTTTATTTTACAAACAATTATTGAGGCTTTTCTTCCTGGGGTGATCAGGGCAGGTTAATGTGCAGGTGCTGGGTAACTGGGATTAATTTCTTAGGGGCCTGATGAAATGTTCCATTGCATTGTTGGGTTTAAGATCTCAAAACAGACACTCACCTATAATTACCAAACAAACAGAGTTCATGGATTAATTCCTGTGTAGTTTCAGCACTCCTGAGGAAGCTCAAGCAGCAATCCAGGGAAAGTGTTGAAGAGAAGCGACCTCGGTTATTAAAAGCCCTGAAAGAGGTGAGTTGTGCTGACAGAAACAGGTGGGGTGGAAAACAGTGACTTGTGCTCTGCGTGTGGACACTCTGGAAAACCGTCAGGAAGTTTTTTCCATGTTTTTTCCGATCTTTTGCTCTTAAAAGCAATCTTGGCTCCGTTTTAAGGGGTCACAGAATTATATTTATTTTAAGACAATGCTTCCTTATAACTTCTAGAAATTCAAATAAAAGGCTTGTGTAAGACAAACCTGCTCATCATCTTTGCAATCTCAGAGTTAAAGAATCTCTATTTCATTAGATTTTTAAGGCTGTCTTAGGTCTTGTATTGATGGATAGTTTCCTGGTCTGTTCAGTCCCCAAATGACTCTTGCCCAGTGAAGGAGGAGATTTTTGGTTTCGTTCTCCATCAGCATCCAGCAGCCAATTCCCCTTGGGCACAGTGAAATATTGCTCAGTTTGGGGACAGCAATTTGTAGAAACCCAGTTATTTATCTAAAGTTAATGAAATTGTCCTTGTGAAGGCTGAGCTGTGTGGTGATCCCTGAGCACCCTCGTGGTGGGGTTGGCTCTGGCTCACACGTGCTGGAGGCACAGGAGGTCTGACCTGATGACTTCAGCACGTTTCCACAAGGCCAGTGGAAATTGGTGTTTGCAATAGTCCTGCCTGAAACTTGACTCATTAATTATTGTGTAATTAATTCTAATTCCGTGGGGTTGGACGGGATCGATCAAAGCAGGCAGAGAGCTCCATAAGTGTTTTTTAAACACATGTTTACAATAAATCTTTTGCAGTCCAGGGCTTGATAGTTGTGTGAATTAGTATTAAAAAATGATTAAAAATGTGAGTTCAAATGAGTTACCTCATTTTGTCATTATTGATTCTGCTGCAGCTAAAGCTTCAGTAATGTTCAAGTTCATTATAAATTCAAGTATAACATTAGAGAAAGTTGTGTTTGCCAAACACAACTTCTGCCTGTCTTTCAGCAAATTTTACAGTTATTTAGCATAAAAAGCTTGTTAATACATTCTTCTTTTCTTCTCAGCTAGGTGACTTCTATCTAGAGCTTCACTGGGATTTTCAAAGTTGGGGTGAGTGCTTCCATGTGTGTTCCCCAGGGAGATAATGCAATCAGCCTGCAGCACACCTGTTCTCTGCTTTGTGCTGGAACAGTCACCATCCAGTGCTCAAGATCTGCGTGCTAAGGAAAGGACACACAGTTTTTTCCAGATTTATTTTTGCTTATTCACTTTTGGAGCTGAATTCTCTTCTGTCATCCAGCAGCTTTGTCAGGGGGGAAGGAGCTGTTTGCTTTAAGAACCTGGTCCATGGAAGGTGTCCCTGCCCATGGGATGATCCTTAGGGTCCCTCCCAACCCAAACCAGTCTGGGATTCCATGATTTTATATGTTTTATTAATTTAGTAGTTAATATTAATACTTAGGACGGTTTTTTCTGCTTGTGGCTGTTATGCTTTAATTGGAGCCAGGCTTTCAATCGGTGCAATATATAAAATGTCAAATCCCAGAATTCAAATTTTGAACAGCCAGAATTCAAATAGTGAGCAGCCACAATTATTAGAATTTTTAAAAGGTTTACCTCTGATAGAGGTACAAATTCTGTCTGATATTGGAAGCAGCGTGTGCAATTACAAATCAATTTTATCAAATAGAAATACCTGTGGTGTTGGTTGTGTTTGATTTGAGATGATGATGGAAATTGCTGTATTTGCATTAAAACACATCCAGAATCAAACTGATGGAATGGTTTTAGTGGGAATACTTTGCAGAGGGATCTCAGTGTCCTGACTGATTTTTCTCTCCCTCCTTTAGTGCCTTTACTTTCCCGAATTCTGCCTTCTGATGCATGTAAAATACACAAACAAGGTATAAATATCAGGTGAGTGCTGCTTTTGTACCCAAATACTTCTGTGCCAGGGAAAAGCTGGATCCCAGGGGGCCTGGGCACATCCATGACACAGCACTGGGGCTTGGAATTCCAGGCTCTCTGATTATCTCTTTTGAGCTGAATTTAACTTAAATATAGAGCAAGAGCAGTTCAGCTGGATAAGGCTTTATCTACCAGCCATGCCAGTGAAAAACAGGGATTGGATATTTATAACACAACTGCAAATAAATTCCAGTATTTTGTGGAGAAATGTTGCTGCTCCAGTCTGTAGTTAGAAAAAGAAAGTGATATAATTTCTCTCTTTAAGATGTTTAATGTGACAAATTCACAACCTCAGTAGGAGTCTTTTCAACTGCTTTAGTTTGGAATCAAGTGTTTTTTCTGGCATTTTCTTTAGGGGCCAATGTTTAAAACAAAGAGGCAAGAATATGATCCTGGAGATTCAATCTGTAGAAATTTTTGTTCTATTAGAGGGGCAGCTTGGGTATGTAAAGTGAATTTTTAGGTGAAATTTGAGTCTGGGGCTGTTCCCATTTCTGAGTGCTCTGCTTGTATGAGGCCTGAACTGAGGGGAAATAGGTAAGCACAGTTTTTTTACTTGGAATCAGAGGCACATCTATGAGGAGTTTTAATCCCTTACCACTTAGAGCTGAAGAAGTCACCCAGTTCAGGTTCTTTAACCACCTTTTTAAGAGAAATAAATGCTCTGGCAATACTGGATATGAATTGCTACAGAGATCTATGGCCTTGGCTCCATCTTCTTCTAGTCTGCAGGAGCATTTCCTTTGTGTTGGTGAGGGAGAAAAATAGAAATAGTGATGAAAATAAGTCAAATTTTAAAAAGTGGGTTTGTTTCTTAGTCCTCTTCAGGATTTGGGTCATGTCCCAGTGTTGTTTCTCGAGTCAGGGGCTGTGTAGGACAGTGCTGAGGAGTTGTTTCTCAGTGTGTAGCACATACTAACTGCATAAATTCTCTCCCCTCCTCATGCTGGCGGTATTAAATGCAATTTTCTGAAGAAAACTTTACCTTTATAGCAATTTTTTGCTGATTTCTGCAACCAGGCTTCACTTACGAAATCCTGTGAGAACTCAGCCCTTTATGTGTTTTTCTGCCATTAAAAAAATTCACTTTCCTGCTTGAAAGCTTAATACCCTCCTGTGTGTATGGGTGATTTTTGTGAAATTTGGGTTTGTTTTCACAGGCTGGACACAACTCTGATAGACTTTACTGACATGAAGTGCCAACGAGGGGATTTAAGCTTCATTTTTAACGGTGACGCCGCACCCTCCGAATCTTTTGTAGTTTTAGACAATGAGCAAAAAGTTTACCAGCGAATACACCACGAGGTAAAGCTCTGGGAAGGGGGTGGGACACATCCCAGGCTTTTTTGGGAATGTATTAAACAAAATTTACCTCAGAAAGACCCAAAGAACTGCAAACCAAAGAATTTTTTCCTCAGTTGCTCCAACGTGAGCTGTGAAGGTGACACAGGATTTTGTGAGGGAAAACCAGCTTTGAGTCCAGATTTCTGATTGAGGAAAAGCTGGAATGGGAATAGATTGGAAAGATGTGGTTTAAATTATGATCTGCTGGTTTTAATCTTTCCACTGGGTTTAACTGAGGTGTCCTCAGGTGGGTTTTCAGACCTTTTCCCACTGCTTTGCATCCTTTTAGTCACTCCATGGCCAGTTCAGCTGGTAACAACGTGAGGGTCTGACTCACTGGACCCCCTGTAATTAGTCAAGTCTTTAATTACAGCTTTATCCCCCAATCACTTAAGCAGATGGATTATTGCCCGTGGAAAGGGTGTGGCTGCTGAGCTGCTGGATAAATCCCATTGGGATGCTTTATTCACATTAATATTCAAGATTAAACTATTTGGAAACCATTTGGCCAGAGGTTTTATAAAACCGTTTGAAAATTCAGGAAATGCTGCTTCTGGGAAAAGATCCAAAGGACAAGGCTTATGGATTTGTATTTATTGGTATATTTTTAGAAGAAGCAATCGTTGTTTGTAAGTTCTGCTGAGTATTTTGGAATTTTTCTTCCAGGAATCTGAGATGGAGACAGAGGAGGAGGTTGACATTTTGATGAGCAGTGATATTTACTCTGCCACCTTATCCACCAAATCCATCACGTTCACACGGGCCCAGACGGGGTGGCTCTTCAGGGAGGACAAAACTGTGAGTGGGAGGGAAGCTCCGAGCCTGGTGCTGGGCAGGAGGGAGGAGGAAAAGATGCTGGAAGAAGCTTTGGAACAGATTTCCCAGGGAAACTGTGGCTGCCCCATCCCTGGAAGTGTCCAAGGCCAGGCTGGGCAGGGCTTGGAGCAGCCTGGGACAGTGGGGGGTGTCCCTGCCGTGGCAGGGGTGGCACTGGATGGGCTTTGGGGTCCCTTCCAGCCCAAAACAATCCAGGATTCTGACAGGATAAGGTGTTCAGGACATGGGAAAAATGTCTCTCCCTGTATCCCCGATTGTCACAAGTTCATTCCGTGTGGAATCTCTCTCCTGGACTGCCTTCAGATGGAAAAACTAGGAAGAAAGATTCTGTAGCTGTTGGGCAGGGGCAGGAGAGATTGTACTGGAAATGGAAATGACTTTATTCCAGGGGGCTCTGGTCTCTGCAGGTTGGTTCCAGGAAGTGCAGGAAGGATTCTGTGCACTCCCATGGGAGAAGGGCAGGGATGGGAATGCTCTGGAGAGGGATTTCACTCAAACTCCTAAACAATCTTTGTCTTAAAGCTTCCCTTCATAGGAAGTTCCTGTTCCTGCTGGAGTTCTGGGATTGCCCAGTGCCAGCCCATGTGGGGGGCTGGGGGAATTCCAGCTCAATCCCCAAGTTCCCTTATTGCCATTATTGGATACACAAGAATCCAAATGTTGTTATTTTATCTTCTGTGAGTCATTGACGTCCCAATTCCTTTTGTGCAGGAAAGAGTAGGAAACTTCCTGGCGGATTTCTACTTGGTGAATGGACTTGTGTTGGAGTCCAGGAAAAGAAGGGAACATCTCAGTGAGGAGGACATCCTTCGGAATAAAGCGATCATGGAGAGCCTGAGCAAAGGGGGCAACCTCATGGAGCAGAATTTTGAGGTATAATTGATAACCTCTTCCCAGCATGTGGGAGAATAATCTTACACACCAGTCATGGTGCAAAATACACAGATAATGTTTTTATTTTCCTTTGATTGGCATAATTAAAAAATAATAAACATGACCCACAAGTATAATTGTGGTGATGCATTAATGAATTACCCTGATTAGCGCACACAGGGAGGGATTTCTGTGGTTATATTGGGTATTCAGCCTTAATTTGTCTCTTAGAAGAGATGAGGGGTTTGGCTGTGGCAAATCACTTCGGATTCTTTTAGACCCAATGTTGATTGTTGGGAATGAAAGGGAAGCCAGAAAGGCAATCGTGTTCCTTTGAGCTTCATTAAAATGGGAGGAAGCCTATGATTAGCACCAGGAAATCAAGAGCTCTTCAGAACGAGCCAGGCTTCAGCTGGGAACACACAGAGAGCTTTTAAAGTGATTAATTTATTTCTGTGTGAGCTGGAGCTGCTGCCTTGGCACTCAGAGCCCCGAATTAACTCATTATGATGGAGCAGCACAGCCCAATCCTATAGAAAGTGCCCTTGGAGGCCAGACACCTCAGTGGGGGCTGAGAGCAGGGGCTGGGATGGGCAGGGCAGCGCTGTGGCTGCCGTTGGAGCTGAGGGGCAGTTCCAGGTGGGAATGTCAGCACGGGGGCACAGGAGGGCTGAGCTGAGCTGTGTTTGTCCCACAGCCCGTGCGCCGGCAGTCGCTGACGCCGCCGTCCCCCAACACCATCTCCTGGGAGGAGTACATCTCTGCAGAGAGTGGCAAGTGAGTGTGCTGGGCCTGGCAGGGGTTCCAGGGACCCCTCTGGATCCCTGGGATGGGGCTGGGGGGGCGTGGTGGGGGTTTTGGGGTCTCCGCTTGATGGGTGCTGCTTGCATGTGGTTTTGTGGGGAGGGAGGAGCGCTGGGTTCGGTGTCTCAGAGTTCGTTTGTTCTCCAGAGGGCTGGGAAGTGATCCCTGTGTGTGGGAGCAGTGGCAGTGCCTCAGCCACAGGCAGGGAATCCTGGAATGCTTTGGCTTGGAAGGGACCTTAGAGCCCATCCAGTTGCACCCCCTGCCATGGGCATTTCTGGGCAGTGGTTAATAAACGCTTCCTGTAGGGTTTATCAGCACCAGGTTTATGAGGAACTGTTGCAAGATTTTCTTGGAGTAGTTTCCCTGTTTTTGTCTTGTCTCCTGGTTTAGCAGAACTCAGGGTAATCTAAATTAAGAGATTTTTTATCTTTATTCTAGATAGCTTTACAATAAAGCAAATCCTTTGAAAGTAGGGATTCTTCCCTGATGTTTTCCAAGTTTGTGTGTTTCCAAGTGTTTCCAAGTCTGTTTTCCTTCCTCTAAACCCAGGGTTTCCCTGGGAAACACTGACTTTGCCTCTCCCTCTCCCTCACAGAGCTCCTCACCTGGGCAGGGAGCTGGTCTGCAAGGAGAGCAAGAAAACCTTCAAAGCCACGATAGCAATGAGCCAGGAATTCCCCTTAGGAATCGAATCGTGAGTCCAAGCTCCTGGCCATGGGTTATTCCTGTTGGGAATGTTTTAACGAGTTCATGAGCTGCAGAGTCCTCCAGATCCCCAGCAGTGGGAGCTGGCAGTGCAAAAACTGGGGGTGCAGTCAGGCTGTTGAGCAAGGAATCCCTAAAATCGGGAAGCTGGGAGCTGCTGGGGCTGTGGGAGGAGCCAAGCCCTTACCTTGATAAGGGCAGAGCTTTGGGCAGGGTTGTCAGTGGCTGCTCCCTGGTGTGCCTGATCCCACAGAATCCTGAAATGGTTTTCCCCATGACAAGTTTCAGCACAAAATTGTGTCCCCTAAACCAGTGCAAAGCCAGGTCAGTTCCTCATGTCCGTGGAGAAGGGGGGTGGTGCCTCATCCCTCATCTCGTGGAAAATGAGGACGAGGAATTGCTGTCCTGGTGTTGGTTTGTTGTAATTCTGGATCACTGGGAGCTGGATGTGGGGTGACCCTGGAGCCCTGGGATGGAGAAGGGGGTGATGTCATTGTCCCCTCCTGTGTCCCCCAGGCCCTTTGGATCATGTTTCCCTGTTCAGAGGGACAGGGCGTGGCAGGAGGATGTGTCACAGGCTCTGCTCTCCTTTGCAGGTTGTTGAATGTCTTAGAAGTCATTGCACCCTTCAAGCACTTTAACAAACTTAGAGAATTTGTTCAAATGAAGCTTCCACCAGGCTTTCCTGTCAAATTAGGTAAGAGCACACAGCAAATCCTGGGGCTTTATAAATCCAGAATTTTGGGGTTGGAAAAGTCCTCTGAGTCCAGCCATTCCCCAGCACTGCCAAGGCCACCACTGCCCCATGTCCCCAAGTGCCACATCCACAGGGCTTGGAAATCCCTCCAGGGATGGGGACTCGTCACTGCCCTGGGTAGCTGTGCCAGGGATGGACAGCCCTTTCCAGGAGAAATTTCCCAAATATCCAATCCAGATCTAAACATATGCACTTATTCCTGCAATATGTTCAGAAGGTCATTTTTGGAGTTTTGGGAAAGAACTCTCACCTAGGAATGTGTGGCTGGAGATTTCAGGAGCACAGAAGTGCTGGGGCCTTGCTCCGAGGGCAGTGGGATGTGCTGGATTATTTCTGCACTGGAGGAGGGTCTCAGGTGTGGAGTATTGCCTGACATTCCTGTGTTTCCTTTTCTGCAAGGATTACTGGTGATAGATTTACTCTAAGTGAAAAGTATAAAACTATTGCACTTGTAACAGATGGAAATGTCTAAAATCAACTTATTCATGGGCTAGATGATCACAGCACAGGCAAAGACACCTTCCACTATCCCAGGTTGCTCCAAGCCCTGTTCAGCCTGGCCTTGGACACTTCCAGGGATGGGGGTTGGTGCCATTCCTGGCTTTCCCCTCACCATGCCCTCTCCCTGCCCTGCAGACATCCCGGTGTTCCCCACCATCACGGCCACTGTGACGTTCCAGGAGTTCCGTTACGACGAGTTCGATGACTCCATCTTCACCATTCCCGACGACTACAAGGAGGATCCCAGCCGCTTCCCGGACCTCTAACGGGGCTGGAAGGTTCCTGGGGAATATCCACACGGCGTCCCAGGGAAAGGGAATGGCTGCACCCACAGTAGAGTAGAGCCGTGGGGCACAGGAAGGGACGAACTCGGTGAGCCCGCAGCAAAGGGAACGAGCAGCAGTGCGGATGTGCTGGCACTGCACTGGGCATCCAGCCCCCCCAGCTCCCGCTTCCCAGAGCCTCCTGCTGCCACTCCCTTTGGCACAGCCAGTCCTGGCCCGGGAGCTGCCACCCCCAGCCGGGAGGAGCTGCTGGTTTTTAAATTTTTTACACTTGCGGTGATCCACGAGGCACTGCTGGACCTTGGCACCGAGCTGGGCCCGGGGCTGGGGTGAGCCCCCCGTCCTTCCCGTGCTCCCTGTTCCCTGAGCTCACAGCTCGGCCACGGAATGTTGGAAGGTATCCTGAAGGAATGCCTTGGCTGTAGATGAATGAACCAAATGGGCACCATTGACACTTGGATTTCCTGCTGCGCCCCAGGGCAGAGCCAGCTGTGCTCTGCAGGGAGCGAGGCCCAGCCTGGGGCTCTCCCTGCCTGGTCCCTTCATTCCCGCCTCCCTCGCTGCTCTCTGCTCCCTGCCTGGCTCCCTGGGGTTTTGGGGAGCACTCCAGGGCTGCCTGGCCAGGAATGTCACTTGTTAATCCTTTATTTGACCCTCACCCGGGAGAGGTGTCCCAGAAAGGCCGAGCACCACCAGGTCAGTTTGTGTGTGCCCTCAGCAGCCTGGAAAACTGGGATGCACAGAGGCACTGGGAAAAGCTCAGGCATTGCCCCTTCCTGCAGGAGGAGCTTTCCCTGCACTCGGGGTCATCGTGGTGCTCACGGGAGCTTTCACTGGGGTGTTTCCACATTCGTTTCCTGCCTCTTCGTGTTTCAATCACAGAGAATCCCAGACTGCTTTGAGGTGGGAGGACCTTAAAGCTCATCCTGTCCAACCCCCTTCATGGATGTTTCAGTACTCCAGCTCCTTGAGCTTATTCCCATTCCCAGCGGTTCCAGTCTTCTCATCTGACAATAATCTACCTTTTTGGGGTTTGTTAGGCAGGATTTGTGCAAAAGGCTGATGGTGCTATTTGTTTGTATGAAGAAATTTAGATTCAAGTGCTGTGGTGTCATTGTACAAAAATGTAAATATTTTCCAAATTATATTCTTTGTGCACTGTAGGTAAAACTTTTTCTGGAATTCCATAGAGTTAAGGATCAAAGTTTATAATGAAGAGGATCACTGATGCTCAGTGGAGGGAACAGCTGTGCTGGGCACGAGGGACAAGGGAGGGGCTCAGCACAGGGCAAGGTGTCAGGCACACCTGAGAGCAGGGGATTCCTGACTGCTGGAATCCCTGATCCATCCCAAAGAGGCTGCTCTGGAAAAGGACGTGGAGGAGGCCCAGGGAATCACTGTCAGCAGAGTCCAGGAGCACTGGGGTGGGAGGGTGGGGTTGGTCCTTTCCCAGCACCTCTGTGAGCCTGGGGAACAGGGGAGCACTGGGACGTGTGGGAATAGGGAAACACTGGGACAGGGAAGCTCTGGGACACGTGGGGACAGGGGAGCACTGGGACAGGGAGCAGTGCAGCTTTGTTGTTAATTCAAACTCAAATCCAAAATAAAACTTTAGGGAAAACAAGCAAAGGGAAAGGACTCCTGCAGTGCTGTGTCAGGGCAGGTGTGGAGCATCCGCTGGGAATGATGGAACTTGTGCTCCCGAGTGAGGATGAATTCCTGACGTGTTTCACACCTCTGGGATGAGCTGACACCATCTGTGCTGCTCCTGGGATCCTCTGGGACACACTGGGAATGGCCGTGGGGCTGGGCTGGAGCTTGGATCAGTGCCTGTGGGGCAGCACAGGGCTCTGTCCCCTCCCTTCCCGGTGTCCCTTGTCCCCTCTCGGTGTCCCTTGTCCCCTCCCTGGTGTCCCTTCAGGTGTTTTGTGTAGCTGCAGGACCTGTGCCAGGTGTGGGGCCAGAGCTGGTGCCATACAGGGCACCCCATTCCTTGGGAATTCCGGGGAAGGCGGGAGGTTCCTCCCCGAGGTGAATGTCAGAAATCCCTTTCCTCGGTGGTACAGGGAGGATCCATGGATTTGTGTTTCTTTGCATATTTGATTATCCCAAATTCATCCCTGCCTCCATGGAAGCGTCGCTGGGGCTGTGGGGCCTGGGCAGCGCAGCCACTGCTGGATCCCAGGATGGATCCTGGGCTTGGAACTGGAAAACAAAAAGGGTTTTGTGCAGCCTCCCATGGGGTTGAGGCTCCTGTGGCTCCATCCCCTGCTGGGGGCTGGTGGCCGTGGGGTGTCTGCCCAAAGCCCAGGGCAGGTCCTGGAAGTGTTTCTGTGGTTCCTGTGGCCTCTGGCTGCAGATCCGGGGGATTTTACCCCCCAGGACACAGCTTCTCCCTGGAACACCTCCAGGGTTTGCAGGAAGGGCTGCAGGGAGCTGCTCCTAAGGCTTTTTCTGTGTTGGGATGTGGGCACGGGTTTGGAACTGTCCTTGTCCTGGTTTATCCAGGGAATCCCGGCTGCTCCTGCTCTCCCTGTGGAGCTGAGGGATGGGAATTCCCTGTGAATTCCCTGGATTGTCCCCCAGCTCCCAGGGCAGCCCTGTGGGCTCCCAGAGCTGCTCTCGGTACTTTTCCCTCCTTCTGGGAAGTTTCCTGTGTGAACATTCCAGGTGAGGCGTTCTCACACGTAGGGACACCCGGGCAGGTTTCCCCATGGATGCACTGCAGGAATCCTCAGTGAGAGGGGCTGGGCTGAGCCTGTGGATCCCGAGGGAGTGCCCATGGTGAGATCCATGTTTATATCCGTGTTTTCTCCACTGAAGCCTGTTTTTGTCACTGGGTTGTGTTGCATGGACACAGGGAATGTTTGTGGGCCCAGATGTGTCTCCGGGGTGTTCCCAGCCCCAGCCGTGTGGGGGGCACTGGGTCCCTCCCCTCTCCCGTGCCTCTGGGAAATTCCTTTTCCAAGCAGGACTGATCCAGCAGAGCCTCACCTCGGCTTTTCCCATTTTCCCCAAGGCCAGGCCAGGTGTTGCAGAAAGCTGGGAGTGAACACAGATCCATGGATCTCGAGCTGGTCCCTGTGGCCTGGGAATGTCAGGGGGAGCAGGAGCAGCGTCCTCCCAGCTGGGAGTTGGTGTCCAGGGCAGGAGGAGAAGGGAGCTGGATCAGGCTGCTGGGAATCACATCCCGCTGCTCCTGGGGGTGGGGGCTGCCCGGGCTGGGGCTCCCCTCCCTCCACATCTTTTTTCCTGAGGTTTTTTATGGCTCTTAAAAGCCGAGAAGGAATTTTGCTCAACCCAATTCCGACCCCGCTGCGGAAGGGTCCCGCGGGTTGTTTCTGAACCAAACTGTTCCTCTGGTCTTCCAGCCTCCTGCTCTGTCCCGTGGCAAAGGGAACCCCCTGGTTTTCCTCTCCCGGAGCTGCTGTCTGGCCACTGCACTCCCACCACTGCAATTCCCAATTCCTGCCTTGAATCCGTTCGTTACCCCGGATGTGTTTGTGCTGGAATCCCACCGTATTCCGTTGATATTCCCAGCAACCCTCTGTTATTTTACTGTCTCTGCTCCTGAGTTGTAATTCCCGCCAGGAGAACTGCGTTATTTAATCCGGATTAACCAATTCCTGTAATGCTGCAGTTTCACTTTTCTTTTCCTGACAATTTGTAACTCCCATGGAAAACGAGTCACCTCTCTTGCGTTTTCCTGTCGTCTGCTCCCTGTTTTTCTCTTCCCTTCACTCATAGTCACTTTGGGTTGTATCATTTGTTAGAATAAAGACCAAACTATGCTGTTGGATTCGGAAACTGCTCCACCTGTGCAATCCAGGCTTCCCTCTCCTGTCCCGGCGCTTCCCGGGACTCGGCTCCGCTGTGGGAGCGGGATCGGAGGGGAGGGAATGAGCTCCTGCTGCTGCGTTCTGCAAGGGCATTTTCTTGGTCATTTTTAAAATAAAATCCTGCATTTTCATTACAGCCTCTTCTCGGCCCTCTGTGAATCTCAGATTTATGGAGAAAGGACACTGGAAGCAGCTCCTGGCCTCACCTGGAGCTGAGGGAGCAGCTTGGGAGCAGCTGCCTGGGAAGGAGGGAGGGCGGGGGGAAAGGAGCCTGAAATTCACTGAACTGTGTCCAGTCCTTCCAGAGATTTCACCTCCTCCATCCAGGAATGGCTCCCTTGGATCACAGGATGAGACAGCTCTGGGGGAATGGAGAGCAAAGCTGGGATGTCCATGGAGGCTCTGGCCTTGCAGGAGGGTGGGAAGTTGGAGGGGATTTTTGGTTTGGTATTTTCTTTTGGGTTTGAAGGAGATTGTTTGGGGGTTTTGGGTTCTTTAGTGTTTGGCTTTTTGTTTTTCTTGAGGGAGGGCTGAGGGCCTTTTTTTGGGGGGGGGAAGCAGTTGGAGGGTTGGGGTTTTTGATTTTTTAACTGAGCCTTGCTCTCCTGCCCCCAGCATCAGCCCCTGAGCTCAGATTGTGATCAGGGCCTCCCTCTGTAGGCACAGATCTGCTGATTGAAAATCTCCTGTTTCTAAAGGGGCAGGAAAACTTCCAGGAAAGGCTTCAACCATTCCAGTTAAAACAAAGATTTCCGTAACTGCAGCTGTGGCCCTGAGGTTGCTCCAAATGATCCCTGCCAGGCTCCCATCCCTGCCCTCTGGCAGTGGAAGCCATTCCCTGTGTCCTGTCCCTCCATCCCTTGTCCCAGTCCCTCTGCAGCTCTCCTGGAGCCCCTTTAGGCCCTGGAAGGGGCTCTGAGCTCTCCCTGGAGCCTTCTCTTGCTTTTCATCCACCAGCACTCCCAGGTCCTTCTCAGCAGTCCCATAAACCTCCACATTCCCATTTCCCCCCCCAAAAGTACAATAATTACTTCTTCACTGTAACAGGGAGATGGAACTAAGTCCCCTGTAAGGAATGAGGTAAAGTTCGGTGCATCCAGCGGTGGAAATAAAACACAGGAGTTTTCTAGGAAGAGGAGTTGAAGTTTCAGGGTTTTATTATCAAAGTTTTGTAAAACATTTTCCGAAACTGTACATCGACATGGCACAGACTGTCGGCTACTTTTGTCTCTTTACCTGCACAAAAGTAAAAGCTCTGGAGCTGCTGGAACTAAGGAACAGCTTTGGGTAACTACTCTGCAAATACCATGGGATCACCGAGTGCGGGAGGGAGGGAACGGCCGGGACAGGAACACAAATTTATCCGTTTGTACAACTTGAGATCAAGTAAAAAGTACATTATCAATGGACTTGCTTTAAAAACAGACCAAGGTCATTTTAAAATGCACTCCCTGCTGCAGCGGGTGAGCTCCTGAGCCCCAGCCCTGGGTGAGGCTGCTCCCCCACCCTCCCTCACTGGGCACAGGCAGGATTCCCCTTCCCGAGGTCGGACCACTCCAGCTCGCCCCGGATGGAGCTGAACGGACACGGTGGGGAGAGAGCCCTCAGGAGAGCTGGGGCACTGAACCCTGGGCAAAGCCAACCCAAGCCCACCGGGAAACCAAACCCAACCAGGCCCAGCACGTGGCTTAAAACCAGAACTAAAGCCAAGAGCACAAAGCTGGTGCGATCCAAGGCCGAGTCTGGAGTGTCCGGGAGGCCCCTGGCAGCCCCTCGGTGGCTGCAGGACAGGGGGTTGTGCCACCCTCCTGGGGCATTCCCACAGGACAGGGGGGTTGTGCCACCCTCCCGGGGCATTCCCACAGGACAGGGGGGTTGTGCCACCCTCCTGGGGCATTCCCACAGTGCTGGGCCCTGCTGGCTCAGCCCGGGACACTCCGGAGGGAGGGAAGCAGGGAGGGAGGGGTGGCCCAGCCCGTGCTGCGGGAGGGACGTGCGGCCTGGCCCGGCCCCAGCGGGGCCCCCGGAGCAGGGGGTCCCTGTCTCAAGCTTTGGGTGTGAGTTAGTATCGGGATGGACAGACCATGGAGAGCTCGGAGCTGGATACATCTAGGTTGAGGATTAACAAGTACAGCATAAAGGATCACACTGGAGGGGCTGTGGGCGGGCTCAGTCGCTCATGTCCATGTCCTCCTCGTGGTGGTCGTCCCCGTTCACCTTGGACTCCCTGCCCGGATCCCCGCTGCTCTTCTCGGCTCCGGGCTCCTTCCCTTTGGGGGAGGGAGCATCCGCCACCTTCTTCTCCTCCTTCTTCTCCTTCTCGCTGTCGTAGCCCTGTTCCTCCTCGTCGTAGTCCCTTGTGACCTGCTTTGCCAGGGAAAGGGACACGTTAGCACCTCGCTATGGGCCAGGGAGGGGGGGATGCGGGGCAGGGCTGGGAGCAGCTCCGGGGGTTTCTGGAACATACTTTCACATCCTTGTCGCTCTCGGATTTCCGGTCTCGATCCTTCTCCTTGTCTTTGCTCTTCTTTTTCTTGCTCGTTGACCGCTCCCTCTCGTCTCTGCTCCTCTCCTTGTCTTTATCCTTCTTCTTCTCCTTTTTATGCCTGTGAGGAGCAGCAGGGAGAGGATGAGGCCCATCACCATCACCCCATTCCCTGGCTGGAACTGTGTCCAGAGCGTTGCCCACAGCTCACAGCAATCCCAAAGGAGAACGGCAGAGTGCAAGCAGGGAACAGCCCCTGCTCTCAGGAAACACCCAAAATCCCACTTTCTGAGCTCTGGCTCAAGCACAGCACCACAAAGCCAAGGCTAAGAAATGCTGTGGTAAACAGAACCACGGAATCTCCTGAGCTGAAGGGCCCACAGGGATCATGGAGTCCAAATCCTGCACAGCGAGAACAGTGATGCTCCAGGGTTTTACAGAGGAGCACCTCGAGTTCCCCACCCTGGGACAGGGTCACAAAACACCCAGGCCACCCAAAATCAGCTGACTCCTCCTGTGCAGAGCCAAAGGGACTGGGAATTGTGCCCGGTCCTACTCCAACCACCCCTGGAACCCTGACCCTGGGAGCTCCCAGCCCAGCCCAGAGCAGCTCTGTAGCAGCAGCAGAGATCCCTCTGAAACAGAATCCCCTGGGAGCCTCCCTGCAGGTCACAATTTGGGAATTTCCCACCCAGACACCACATTTTCCAGCCAAGTGTTTCTCTGACCTTCTGGGCGACGGGGAGCGGGACATTTTCCGTTTGGGAGACCTGGGCTTTTTCGGGGACCGTGTCCCGCTCCGGCTCCGCCGGCGCCGCCGTTCCCTGCAGGGAGACACGGGAGCTTTGGGAATCACTGCTTACTTTTTTAAAGCTACAAATGCACCCCCAACTCCAACCCCAGCCCTGCTCACAGGGTACTGAACAGTTGTTGAAACTGCAAGTTAAATTTGGAAGTTTTTTTTTTAAAAAGTGAAACACTTTTACCTGGATTTATTCCCTAAATCAGGAAGAGTTTGGCAGTGACCTTGGAACAACAAACTCTGACACAGAGCAAGGAGAAACTGTTCTAAGCCAGAAGAATTTACCTCAAACACTGCAGGAAAATTACCGTTTTAAAAATAAAAAATTAAATTACAGACACAGGTGGTACAGGTGCTGTTGTGCCTGTACCAGATCCATCCACATTGGAATCATGATCCAATGGGATCCAGGCATAGTTTGGGTTGGAAAGGATCTCAAAGCCCAGCTCCTTCCATGGCAGGGACACCTTCCTGCCATGACAGATCAGCTGCTCTATCACAAGAACATTTTTTTCTACTTAATATTAAAGTGGATCAAAATCCTGCTGGGAACAGAGAGCAAGGAAAATCCCATTTCTGTACCTGCTTGTGCTTCTGGATCTTCTGGTTGTGCTGTAGCTTTTGGGGGGAGTTTTAGAACGTTTCTTTTCTTTCTCTTCCTTCTTTTTATCCCTTTTAGTAGAAGAGAGATTGAGTTTAAGTCATTTTCAAACCATCCAACAGCACTTCCTGATCTGCTGTTCAGGGGAAGGAATGCAGAGCTGGCAGGGACAGGGGGGCTCCCCAGGCTGAGCCCCCCCAGGTGCTCCAGCCCCTTCCCTGGACAGGCTCCAGCCCCTCCACGTCCTCCCTGGCCTGATGCCCAGAGCTGGACTCTGCCCTGGGGGCCAGCAGTGCCAGCACAGGGGACAAACCCTGCCCTGCCCAGGACTGCACTCCCTGGAGCCATCACCTGGTTTTGGATGTGCTCCGAGACCTCCTGCTCCTGTCTCTGGAATGAGATCTCCTTCTCCTCGGACTTTTGGATCGCCTCCTGCTTCTGGATTTGGAATGGGATCTTCTCCTTGATCTGCTCCTGGAGCGTCTGCCAGGGACACAGCAACAGGGAGTCACAGAAGGGACATTTTGGGATGTTCCCAGCCCAGCTGCTCAGGGTAAGGAAAGCCCAGAAATCCAACAAAAGCCTCCACCCACAGCTCTCCCTGTCCTGCACAGGGGCTCTGCACACTGAAATGTCAATAAATCTTTAGAGCACTGAATCAAACCCAAGTGTCCCTTCCAAGAATGATTTGTGCAGGAATTGTTCATTTGTGGGAGGTGTTTTTAAGGAATTGCTCAGTCACCTGTGTCTGGATGAGGAAGGTGTCCTCCTCCTCCTTGAGCGTGATCTTGACCTCGAATGTCTTCGTTTTTCATCTTTTTTGTCTGAAAAAGGAAAAGCGGAGTAAAAAACAATGTTTTTTTTAATATTCAAAAAGATTTTCTAAAGGAAAGGACCTGGAGATTCATGTAATAGATAAATGAACCTAATTCTGCCATTTGAAATGGAGGCTCATCTTTAATTTTCTTCACAAGAAGACAAAAAGAACCAACACAGGGCAGGGACATATTTGTGACATAAAATAACAGTTTTATGCAAAACTGGAGAAGTCAAAATTCAGAAAAAAACTGAATTTAAGTCTGTGAAAAGCTGATGGCTGCAGGGCAATGGAAAATCCTGTGGAAATCCCAGAATCTGCCATTTTGTGAGGGGCTGAAGAACCTCTCAAATGACTGTCTTGAATTTCCCACAGAAGAGCCTCAAGCAAAGCAAGAACAAGAACAGGAGCTCTGTTCATTCTTAGAAACCACCAGGAGGCTGCAGAACTGATGAATATTCTGTATTTTCAGTGTTCAAGTTTCTGCCTCTCAGATTTGGTGGCTCTGACATTCCTGGGAGAACTGCTGGAGCTCGTTCTAAAATCAAACCTGCTGAAAGAAGCTCCAAAAACTGCAATTCTTTACAAACTTGCCCAGATCAGGAATGAAGATAAAGGAAAGCATCCCTGAGAAGAAGCATCAGCAGGGTGCCAAGCAGTGAGGCCAGGAAATCCATGTTCCCTTGGAATCTGAGACAGCAGCAGGAACTTCCCTCAGGGAAGCTTGGGTGTTCTACAGCCTTCAAATCAGTGGATTTTGGGAAAAACAATGGATTGATTCCAGCACATTTCTGCACACATCGAGCAGTGCGATGATAAAAAACCTGAACCATTAATTTTTATTTATCACAGACCACAGGCATTAAGGCAGTGCTGTGCAGACCATCAGTTCTGATCACGTGCTGGGTCCAAGCTCCACCCTGGCTGGAATGGCTCCTTCCAGGCTGGAATTACCTGGCTCTATAGCAGCAGAAATTAAGGACTGTGCTTCTCGGACTCTCTTCATGGCCTCTTCTATTTCTTTACTGGAGGTATCTGATTTCAGACTGGGGGACACAAGACCTGCAGCCACATGGTTCAACCTGGGCAACACAGAATGCCAGAAATTCAGGACTGAGGAATCCAAGGGATACAGGTCTGCATTGTCAGACTGAGCCAGCTCACAGGATCAGGGAATCCTGGAATGTTTGGATTCGGAGGGACATTAAAGCCCATCTCATCCCACCCCCCAGGATGGGCAGGGAACCCTCCCCAGCCCAGGGTGCTCCAAGCCCTTCCCAAGCTGGCATCAGCTCCAGCAGGACAGGGATTGGGCACTGAATCCCCACGGATCCCTCCCTGGATATTCCCACGGAATTCCCACGGATATCCCCCAGCAGTGCAGTACAAGGCTTTGGGAACACTGGTGCTTACTTTGGATCCACTGTGCTCATCAGTTTTAGGAGCTGATCTGCTGCGAGAGACTGTGAGGGGAAAACAAAGTTAAAACCAGGCTGGGAGATGTGAGAGCTCCAGAGAACCCCCCTTGGAATGTCCCCTCCCAGCTGGAAAACCAGCCCAGACCACCCCCAGCAGGAGGAATGGCCACCCAGGGCTGCGGTGACTGGGGCTACTGGGAGGGGAGGGTGTGAACATCCCACTCCAGGGGCTCAGGGGCTTCATTTTCCCAGCAGCCAAAGCCAGCCCCGCCCTGGGCAGGACCAGGAACAAAAATACAAATGGATAAAAATACAAATGGATAAAAACACACTGCTGGGAGGGGGTTATATCTATAATTATGTATTAATAACTTTTTGTGCACAGGTTATTTCTGTCGCTGCAAGGGAACAGAGCTCTCTCTAAGCTGTCTGTCCATTCCTCAGTGCCAACTTATAAACATCTAAAAATTCCATGAAAAATGTATTTTGCAGCTCTTAGGAGAATGCAGGTATTACTGTGATCAGTCACTTCCTGCACCAACAGGGTATTAACAAGCAAATGTTTAATCCTCACTCGTTTTCTTTCTAATGAACCCAAAGTTTCATTTTTATAGTGTTTGTTACAATCTGCTGGTTTAATGTACAAAAATCCTCCATCACCCCAAATTTACATTTTTCTAATTTGCCTTTAAAATTATTTTTTCCATTTGTTATTTAATTTTTACCATCATTTGCTTGTTCTTCCACATGGAACACATAAAAAAATTTTAAATGATGGCAGTAGCAATGCATTAAATTATTGCTGCTTCTTGTTGCTGTAAAAGAGTATTTGGTTCTTCCCTCTTAAATATTTTTTATAGATATGATCAATATATTGATATATCTTTATTGATATAACTATACTCAATATCCTATTACTTAGTACTTAAAAGCCTTTTTTACTCAGATTTAACAACATAATAAAGTTTCCTCATATTTTTGACTCCTACAAAATTAAAAAGTCAGACTGCTTTTTACTTGAAGAATAAGGCAGGTTCATGGCCTGATAATGACACATATTTTAAATATTTCATTGTCATTCCCAAATTATTCCTTGGCCCCTTCCAACATTTAATTTGATACCCAAGCAGTTGCTTTTTATTCCAAGCAGAAACCAATCCCTGGAGTTTCCAGGTGGTGGCTGTGAACTGATACGAATGAAAACCACTCTTAAAGCAGGAAAGAGGGGGGCAATAAAGGATATTTTGGAATGAGGACGTACCTGGGAGTTCAGGTTTGCTCCAGGAAGCCCAAGAGCAGCAAGGGCAGGGTCGAGAGCAGGAGCTCCTAGAGCAGCTAAAGGGACAGCACCAATCTGTGACAGAGACAGCAGTCAGGGCACAGGCAGTGACAAAAACCAGCCAGGGAGATCAGTGGGCAGGGGAAATCAAGGTGAAGGAGCAAAGCATTTCAGAAATTGAAGGGGTACTTTAAAATGAACTTATTCTCCAGTGCTAAAATGCAAATTCATTCTAAGTTTCTGAGGAAATCGCCCTCATCTCTAATTCAGTTTAGGGTCGAGATGGCCACGGTTTGTGTTAAAAGGAAATTGAACAATATTGCATCCCTGCAGATGTTTCAAATTTGGCTTAAAAGCACTGGGAGAGCAGAAGGTCCCTAAAGCAGCTCATTTTGGGCCATTTCAAGTGAGATGACCAAGACAGACACCCAAACCCAAGACACACTTTAAGATGTGCTTGAAAACCTGACTGTGCAGCACATTCTCCTAAAATGGGTGTGTTGAACACATCCCACCACGGAGTGGCTGGGAGCAGCCTGGGCTTCAGAGACACAACTAGAATTAAGGTGGCCCAACAACCATTTCCAGGATTTATATGCACAGATTTTAGTGAATGAAATCTTTTGGGTTGTATCTGGTTCTTCCAACCCCTTCCCTGGGTTTCAAAGGTTAAATTTAGGCTCTTCCCCCCTGAGCAGCTCCATGGCCAGGGGTCCTTCAGCTAAGCAGGAGCTGAAGTGGGTTTGAGAAGTGCAGAATTAATGAGGCTTTATTATGATTAATTTGCCTCTTGCACTTAGATTCTGTGCCCTGCTAAGAGCTGAGCTGTGACTCCAGCTTCTCCATGTGTGATTCTCACTGTTCATCTTCCACATGAATTCTTGTGGGTTCACACAACCAGGCTTCAATTTTCCCCTCAGCTGGAGGATTAATGAAGGGAATCTCACAGCGTGGCAGCTCCTTGGGCTCGAGGAGTTTAAAATCTGTGAGATCTCTACTGCTTGTCACATCTGTAAAGCACAGTGGGTGAGAGGGGTGGAGGCACAAACAGGGCCCTAAGAAACCAGGAAATAAGGGAATAGGGAAATGAGGATATTCCATGTAACAATGTGTCACTATTGTGCCCCAATTCACATCAGAGCTGGCCCAATCCATTAGGGTTGATAAGATACTCTAGGAATTGCCATTAGCACATCAGCCCTGAAAGAAACAGCAGGAATTAGGTGGGAATGCAGCAGAACACGCCCGGGGGATTCCCAGCCTACCTGAGAGAGAGGGTTGGGAGTGGGCAGCAGGCCACCCCCGGGCAGCAGCCCTGCCACGGCATTAGCTGGTGCCAAGAGAGACAAAGCCTTAGTCTCATCAGGAATGACTCCTGCAGGGAAACAGCCTGGCATTAGAGTGCAGCCCAGCCCAGAGGCACCAAATACACAAATACACCCAGCAAAGTCTCCCTGATACACCACCTGAGTTTGTTGAAAGTACTTATGTTGGCTAAAATACAAAGCTTGATGGCTATTAATATTTAGCATTAACTTTTTTTGTCAGAATGCAACTTCAATGGGTGACAATTTGACTGTTCCTTTTTCTCTACAAAAGGTTAAGTTTCTAGAGCAAAAAAATAGCACAATACACACTACTTTGTTGTTAACACTGCCAAGGTTTCATCACCTGTACTCGATTTTTAAGTCATGAACCAAACGTAAGCAAGCACAGTCGGTTCTCCAGGGGTGAGAGTGCTCTCAACTTTCAAAAGCTGTTTTATGAACAACGACTCGTGTCGGCTGCTTCACTACAAAGCACACAGAAAAATCAAGATACACAAGACAAAAAAAGTTGGATTTAGGGGTTAATAATATGGTACAGTTCACTATGTTTTCTTTTACACCTACCATACAAATTTTGGCAAACTTAAAGAGAAGGGATGGGTGTTTTGGGTAGGGCTTTTGCTGACGTGTCACATGGAATGCGGTCCCTGCGGCTCTCCGGGAATGCTGGGGGTGTGTCTGTGGCTGGGCTACACACAGGGATGCTGGCACATTCCTTACCTGTGCAGTAAAATGCATTTGTTCCAATATGTGCCAGCTCAGAGTACCAACAATGCTGCTGCCACCTGCCGTGGCACAGGGGACCCGTGGCCCAAAGTGTCGCAGCCAGCTGAGCCCAGGGGTTACTGCACTGCCTGCTCTGCACTCGGAGTGCTCAGGGCCCTACTAGCAAACAGTTGTGGAGGGAGTTTTACTCTATCCAACAGCAAAAGCCCTATGCAGATGGATTAATTTGTTAATGTGCCCAAGCCCCCAAAATGAGAGTTCAATAAAACAATTTTACTATATAGTTGCAAATACCAGTAGTGTTTCTGTAATACATATTAAGAAACTGCATCTCATCATAAAACATACAATATGTACAGGGCACTTAAGAGAAACTGGATAAGCTGCAGAAGAAAACTGTTGGGTGGTATTTTCAGCAGGGCCTGGTATATAGTTCAGGCTGAACCAGGGAAAAGAACTGTAAAACACAACAACAAAAAAGAAAAACCACTGTTAAATAAAGGTAATGGTTCCTCCCACCTATACTGAGAAGTGCCGATAATCTACACAAACGTACAATACACAGCACTGATATCTGGCTCGTGGCACTGAGCTGGCAGCACTTTAGATACCCAAAGTTATGGAGGGACAGGGGAAAAAGGTCATGGAGGCAAAGGGCAGGAATGCATAAATATATCAACATACCTACAGAGAGATTATGGGGTCATTTGGCATGCAAAATTATGTCTCAAGAGGATATTTATCAATTACAGCTAAACATTTCAAATTAGTGCAACTACAACATTTCTGGCATCTAAATACAAATCCTCAGACTTAGCTCAAGACACCTCATAGAAGATCTGCATCCATTAAAAAAAAATTCATGCATCTGATCCTCTAATTGTTTCTTTTAAAAGTATTTAAATAAACTACAATTTAAAAAAAGCAATGAGGCCCCTCACCAGTTAATTTTCATGCTTCAAGAGCTTTTTTTACTGCTGCTTTGTTAGAACCATGAAATACTGCATGAATGTGTAGAAATGAAAGAAAAAGAAACAGACAAAAGAAACAAACATTAACCAAAGAACCTAAACACCCCCCCCAGCCATCTTTTAACCTTAAGAGTTCCTTCCAAATCTAGGAATTAGCCCAGAGAAAATGACAAATACTAAACCTTACCGTAGCCTTTGTGTATAGTTCTATAACACAAAGCAACAGCCAACACCAAAGTGTCTGTGTGAGCTAAAACTTGGGACAGGGGGGGAATTATTGCACTAAACAGATAATAAACATTGCTTTAGTGACAGGCAATAATCACACAGGTTCATTAGCACAGCAGAAATCAGAGAGAGGACGGCCCCATTCAGCACAGGCCTGGCTTTAAGCACATCAGCAGTGGCACTGTGGGTTGGGGAAATGCTGCTTCTTGTTGAATTGGGACCCCGGCAGGCTGAATTTTGGGGGAAAACTACTCCAGCACAGGGACAGAAGGATGGGATTTTCAACCCAGGGGCAATACTTTATTGGCTGAACATCTCTCTTGTGACATGCCAAGGCCATTCAATTCTGAACTGTTCAACAACACAAGGCACAGCCCGGGAGTGACTCCTTAACAGGCCCAGTAAAATATTCCACTTTAATAATTTGATTTTCTGAAGCAAAGCTACTGGGCAGGTTTCTCTGTGTGCCAGGTTTACCCACAGTGGACAAAGTCAGACGGACAAAGAGAAAAGTGGGTTTATCCTTGTAGGAAGAGTTAAACACTGGCATCATTCCCACGGGCCTTGGGGAATATTCCAGCACAATCTCACTGGACTGGTGCTGAGTTTAATACCCACACAGGGACAAGAAGCCTTTCAGCTCTGCTGGGCTCAAGCAGTGGCAGCAGGAGCAGTAACTCCATTGCAGAAGGGGTTCTGTACCCTCAGAAGCAGCAGGGCTCACTCAGAGGCCACACTGCACATTCCTACACTCCAGGAATTAAGTTTGGCATCTTTTAAGTTTAAGTTTCGAATCTTTTAAGCTTAAGGAATACAAAGATAAGATAAGACAGCTCCCCAGGCCTCAAGAGACAGCTGCAGCATGACAGATTACAGGTGTGACCCCAGGCCATGTACCAAACTTAGCACTGTAGTATGACTTAATCTGCAAGATTTTTTATTCAATTCAACCTTTCCCAGAAGTAAATCAAGAAATGCACAAGTACAATGGAAATCAGTTACTTCTAAAGCAAGTCTAGAAGAGTTTAATAAGACTTCTGTAAGAAGAGGTGTCTTCTCAGCACTTTGCTTTTAAGGTAAGTTCCAAAAACCCTGCTCATTGCCTTTCAAATTACTGTAACACCCTAAAATGTAAAAATAAAAAGAAGAAGAGAAAATGTAGTTAACAAGTGGTTACACCAGGAAAACACTTGGGGACTTGAGTGCTTGCTGGCCTTTAGTTAATGGCTAGAATCCCCTGTAGCTGCAGAGGACCCACTGTTTTTCAGTCATCTGGAAGGGCTTTGCATTTGCCTTCTCCACTACAAAAATCACACACACAAATAACAGAGAGAAGAGTTTATTATTTAGTGAAATTCTATTAAATATATCAAGGATGAACAAGAAAACTTGGAATTAAAAACTAGGACCAGTGCCCATGTGGCACCTCTTGGAAGTTGTCACTTTTGAATTAAGCGGTAATTATTCAAACCCTTGGTATACTGGACTCCACAAGGAGAGTGAGGGCCTTTTTGGGGGATGTTCCCAAATAAATGCAGTGGCAGCATATCCCAAAGGAATGTTAATTCCTCTCCCATGCACCCTCAGGGAGGGAGAAACCATTCTCATGAAGAGAGTGAAAGTGGCAAACAATTATTAAAGTAAAATTTCCTTAAAATATTGACCAGTTTGCATTCCAGTCTGTTTGGGAAAGTGTCTCACTGAGACTGACACAGAGCGAAATTTGCACAGATTTAAAAGGAAATTCTGCCTAAAATGTTCTTATTCTACACTTTAAGGCACACAAAACTTTGCACTTCGATTTGGTGTCGCTATGGAAACAAACGGATCAAATGCAGGGGCCAAAGGCAATATACCAAGGGTTTCAGAATGGCAATCTCTGACAGGTTTGACACTGGACTACTGTTCAATTTGTGCACTAGACAGGAACCAACCACCACCCAAGGGTGGCCCCATAGAACATCAAACAAGTTACAAACCTTCAGCATAGGGAACGACTATGAGGGCTCTGTCAACGAACACAGTGTTTGTCAGGTGCTGGGCCACCACGGCCGAGTCGGGGTCGTGGAACTTTACAAAGCACACGCGCGACGACACCGGCAAGGGGGAGTCACTGCAAGAGACAGAGCCAGCGCTCAGGGACAGCAGGGAACCACTCAAACCAGCCCCAAAATTACACCATTTGTTACATTGCCTCACGTGGAGCCGCACAGGAGCTCTGTTATCACTTGGAACTGCGCCTCAGCTCTGTTATGCACAATAAATCTATGAGCGGCCACCTAAATGCAAACTCCTCCCTGGCTGGGAGGAAAACTTGGCTGGAAAAAGAGAAAATGTTACCAATTCTGTCTCAGTTAAACTCTGTGGTTTCACACTCCCTGCTTTAGGACCCAAATGACTTGTTAAGGTAAATTGTGAAATGAAGAGGGTGATGATTAAAGGATTATTGTGACTCGGGACAAGGGCATGCAGGGGCAGGGCGTGGGGTGATGGCTTTAACCTGACAGAGGGCAGGGATAGAGGGGATACTGGGAAGGAATTCCTGGCTGTGAGGGTGCTGAGGCCCTGGAATAGAATTCTCAGAGCACCTGTGGCTGTCCCTGGATCCTTGGAAGTGCCCAAGACCAGGCTGGACGGGGCTTGGAGCAGCCTGGGACAGTGGAAGGTGTCCCTGCCATGGCAGGGGTGGCACTGGAGGAGCTCTAAGGTCACTCCCAACCCAAACCAGTCTGGGATTCTGCTGTATTTATCAACCCAATTCCACAGCAGCTTTTAGACTAAGCTTCCCCATGCTCCCACATCCTGAGGAATGCCCAGTGCTGAGATGCTGCCTGTCCTTCACTAGGGAAGAACAAACACAAGGAAATTTAAGGAGCTCAGGCAGGAATGAAAAGCTGAACACAGTAAAACAATTCTTTCTCCAAGGTAGGTCTGTGCCTGTTCCCAGCTCAGAACAAGTGTCTGTCAACCTACAAATCCAAAACTGAGAAGTTTTGAGTCACTTCAAAGAGAAACCAACCCAGAAATATCTACTTCCTACAACAGGAAAGAATTGTAGAACTACAGCTGTGATTTCCCTAAAACCAAACCAAACTGAAGAACCAGGTGCAGTCGACCCAGGCAAGGTCCAGAATGGGTTTGAAGTGGGGCAGATTTTGCTGTAATTGGATGTACAATGTGAAAGACAGGAAGAAAAGCTGTTCTGCACAGAGAACTGTGGGACAGATGAGTTAAAAGCTGCCTCCAGAAGGCCCAGACAGAGAGTGGAAGAAGCAGCAAGTCCTAAATCCCTTGTTCCAACGCCAGGCCAGAGGTCCAGATCAGCCTGAGGAGCTCTGAAAACATTCCCTGATCCTGACAAAAATCTGCTTTTCCTACCTGGATTCCCTGCCACAACTCCAAAACATCCAACTTCAAAGGCATCCCAGCTCCAGAGCTGTTTGATCTGGGCTGCTGAGGCTGATCAAGCCTTTCAGCACTGGGGGCTGTCAGAATTCAGGGAACAACTCCGACACAACCAGCCAGATCCAGGGTCTATTTCTGGCACTGCAAATGCCAAAAGCTGCCTCACCTTCAGCCCCACTGAGCCCAACACACACAACTGCCCCCAGTGTCTGTCAGACCACGCTTTAATAACCTTATATTTCACCTGATGTGGAAAACTAAATTGGAGCCAGCACATTGCAGCTTCTGAAGCATTAAAATTAGAAACAGCCACTTGCTCCCACAGCTTGCAGATTGAATAAATTGGGAAGTAACTGCAGTGATACATGAGAAAAAAAAAAAGAATCTGTTGGCTCTTCTGTGCCCAGGAATCCAGAGCAGCTTGCCAAAATGGTGCCTTTTTTAGCCCGTAAGTAATAATTAATAATAAGAAATAAGGAATAAAAAAAAATAAAAACATAAACCCAAAGAAGCGTTAGTAGAAGGTATTTAACAAAATCACAGTAAAATTGTAAAGAAAAGTAAATCAAGGGGTGATGGCACAGCTGAAGGAGTTCCTAATCTAAACTGTACAAAAATCACACAATTCATTACATAAATACAGCCCAATATTTTGAGGCATTTTTAAAATGCCAGTGATAACAAAGGAACGTGAACCAGAGCAGATCCTATTGACTCTTCAGCAGATCCTGTTTACAGCCAGGAGTGCCATTGGGAATGCTTTGGGATAGCTGAGCTTTTTCCCAAAATAATGAACCTAAAATAACAACTGAAAATGTGTGGAGCAGTGCTTCTGCAGCCTGACATTTAATTTACATCTGTGTATTGCACTTTCAAAAATGGTATTTCCACTCACTCTCAAATCTAAGCTGGGTGAAATTCATCAAGAACTGGATGTTCTCAGCAGTTCCCAAAAAAAGCCCTCATCCATCATTACTCTAATTAGGCCAAGATTGAAATATTCAGGAATTGTCTCTCAGCCACTGGAATGCTGGGACACACAAGGATTTCCTGGGGCTGGAGTACAGGAAACTCAGAAATCCATTCCCTCCACTTTTCAGTTTGGATGGATTCAGTTTTATGGGATGCAATAAAGGTGAGAACCTGGCAGTGGAGCCAGGGAAAAGCAGGAAGAGGAGGAGGAGGAGGAAAACTGGAAGAAGTCCCAAAGCTGGTTGTGCATTAAAGATGCAGCACGAAGCTGAGGTGCACAATAAATGGGAAACAGAGGATTAAATAAACTAGGAAAAGGAGGTGGGTGAGGAGAGGGAAGGAAAACCAGGAATTCAGAGAAGCTCAGGAAGTTGCATACGATCTGGAAGTGCAGGAGAATAAGGAAGTTCTAGAGCAGAGTCAGAGTGACACAGATCAAACGAGGAGGTGGAGCAACAGAAATGGGATTGGCTCAAATACTACAGGCAAGGAAGAATCCCAGCAGGATCCAGAACAGAAAGGAACCCAGACCACGGGGAGAATTCACAGATTGTAATTTATATCCTGTACCCCTCCAAAAATGGATGAACACCGCGGGCAGGGAAAAGTCAGGAGCTGGAATTCGGAGAAGAAGGAACAGAAAAAGAACGTGGCACTGTCAGAAAATGTCTCTTTCTTTGGGGTGAAGAGGAACTGGGGGCTCTGAAGTGACCCAGAGCAGATTCCCAGCAGCCCAGGGAAAACCCCCAGGGGGCGAGTGCCAGGCTCTCCTTCCACATGGGAAAGGACACCAAGGCACCGAAGTGATCTCTGGACACACTAGTTAATGTGTACCTAAAGCTACAAAGTTTCAGACAAACAAATCACCGCCACCAACCGCCCTGAAAAAGGAGACAAAGTGTTCAAACACAGACCAGCCCAGGAAACGACTGCACCTGTCAAAGGTGAGCTCCTGCCATGGCAGTTATCCCAGCTGGGAACAAGGAAACTCCCTCTGGAACTGTCTTTGGTTTGTGCTAGCAGGGACTGAAGTCTCAATGAGAAAACAACAAATGTTTTGTGATAGTTTTCTTTCTGCTAAAATAAAAAAAACAATTTTGGGTATTACAAATAATTGGTTGTGTTCTTGTTTGATTAATCCTCATCGTGGCAGAAAGAAAACCCTTAACTTATACAAAGATTATGCAAAACACCAACATATAATGACATCAGGCTCTGTAAATCAATCAAACTGACACAACTGTCAGCACTGCTAACACCCAAGTTTTATATTGCATCAGAAAGGATTCTAAAAACACTATTTAGCTCCATTAGGACTTCACTGTAAGTGAAGAGATAAAACATGACTTATTTCTTTTTTATTTGTGGCCAATTGCAAATTGCTGAGGTATCTGAAACTTTATTTTCAGTTATACACACACTTTAAACGTGCATTATTTGTTTTAATTTGCACAGAATTCCTTGCAAGAGATGAAAATCACAAATGTGTATTTGTCTATTGGTGGTTACCTTTCTGTTTAGCACAGATTTCCTTGCAAGGAACACAAATTCTGAAAGTGTATTCTTTGTAAATTAGTGGTTAGCTGCTCATCTAGCACAGGATTCCTTGTAAAAAAATGCATTTATCTATATCCAGAAGTTTTGGTCCCATGGAGGTGACGCAGGCGGCAGCGGCTCAGCGGGCACAACCCTGGACAAACAACTCCCGGGGACCAACGTGCTTCGCACAGGAGCCGCACGTGTCACTCCACGCCCGGCATTCATCCCCGCAATCCCGTGACCGCGCGGAGCCGCGCTGCGAACACGAACGCTCGGGGCGCGCAGCGAGAGCCGCCCCCGCTCCCCGCGGGCGCAGCGCGGAGCCGCGGCCGGGCGGGATCGCCGGGAGCGGGGGAGGCC
>VZTG01008578.1:123471-179528 GCA_013397845.1 Melanocharis versteri | reverse complement strand
AGGAAGGGCTGGAGGTGGCACTCAGTGCTCTGGGCTGGGGACAAGGTGAGGATCAGGCACGGTTTGGATGCAGTGGTCTGGGAGGGATTTTCCAACTTAAATGAATCTGGAATCCTGCATCTTTTCCTTTGAACCTGACCTTCAGGATCCCATCTATTGCACATTCTTTAGCAGATGGTTTGGAGCTGCTTCGGAATCAGTTGTTTCCCTCTGCAGGTTGCCTTACACCCTGGGGAACCTCCCTCAGCTGAAATTCCTGGCACTGGAGGGAAATCCTTTGAGAACCATCCGGAGAGACCTGCTGCAAGTAAGCACTGGGCTTTGGTTGTGTGTATGTGAACATCTGCACAGGAAGGACCCGGAGCTGCTGGAAAGAGTCCAGAGGAGGCACCAGGATGAGCAGAGGGATGGAGCAGCTCTGCTGGGAGGAAAGGCTGGGAGAGCTGGGATTGTTCACCTGCAGAGGAGAAACTTCAGGGTGACCTCACGGTGGCCTTGCAGTGCCTGAAGGGGCTCCAAGAGAGCTGGAGAGGGACTTTGGTCAAGGGATGGAGGGACAGGACAGGGGGCAGGGGTAGCTGGGATATTGGGAAGGAATCCTTCCCTGTGAGGGTGCTGAGGCCCTGGAATAGAATTCCCAGAGCAGCTGTGGCTGCCCCTGGATCCCTGGCAGTGTCCAAGGCCAGGTTGGACATTGAGGCTTGGAGCAGCCTGCGATAGAGGAAGGTGTCTCTGCCCATGGTAGGGGGTGCAGTGGGATGGGATTTAAGATCTTGTCTTAATTAAGGATCAGGATTCAGTTGTCTGTTCTCTTGTAGGGAGGCAGCAAGGGGAGGGTGTGAGTTGTTCCCGAGAAAAGGAGTCCGCAGGGCAGCAGGGAGGCTGCAGCGTGGGCACCGCTCCTGCTGCAGAATTCCCTGTTATTTTTTCCCTGGCAGGCCCCTCTCCCCGGTGCTGCTGTACATTCCTACTTCTGTGCCTTTGCCAGGGTTGTAAAATCAATGTTCCCAAAGCACTGGGATGCTCCAAAAATAAGCAGCACTGACAAGTCTGTGTTGCAATGAAATCTGTAACATCTGTCAGGAGAGGGAAACCCTCTTGTGCCTGGCTGAGGGAGCAGAGTGTGCCCTGAGTTAATGAGCCCTTGTCCAAAGTGCTCCAGGATAAGGAGTCTGAGTCAAGGCTGCTGGAGTTCTGCTATTCCCTGGATTACTGAGGATTTGCTGCTTCAGCTGGAATTGTCACTGCTGGGCTGTATTTCCCACCTGGAGCAGAGGCCAGGCACGGGGAGTCTGCCAGGCCACGCTCTATTTGTGCTGCCTGGGTCCATCACCAACCCTGTAAATTCATGTGGCTGCAATTTTCTCTGCCTGCCTGGATTTTTTCCACTTGATTTAGAGGAGCAATTGATGGAGGAGCTTTAGGGCTCCCCAGGCACTGCTTGGAGCAGGTGGATACTGAGATAAAGGACTGGGGCAAGTGTAGAGGAGCAGCAGATTCTTCTCCAGCCCTGCCCAGCTCGCCTTCTCTTCCTCAGGCCTCTCATTCCAGTCCCAACCCCATTCCTGGTCCTTGATGAGTTTCCAGTTGATTTTTGGTAAATCCTGGTCTGTTTTTGTTACCTCCCATGCCATTACTTGGCTCTGGAGCTTTGCCTTGCTCTCTGCTTTCCTCCCTATGTCTGTTACTGAGCTTTCAGTTTGACCTTCACCTTTCCCTCACAACTTCCCAGCTCGTTGCCTGTTGGCTTCTCTTGCCCTGCTCAGCACAGCCCCACTCTCCCTGCCTGTCTCCTTGGGACAATTCCTTCCTTTCCAACATCCACATTCCCTTTATCCCTCTGTGTTCATCCAGTCTCCTAGGCTGTGTCAGCTGGAATGAGAAACGTTCATTCACATCCAGCACTTTAGGTCAATCCTTGGTTCTGAAATCTGTAAAATCATACCCCAAACCTGCCTTTCCCCTAAAACAAACAGTGCAGAGGAGATTTGGCTTCACTACTCACAGGTTATGCAGGTGGCAACTGTGTCTGACCACTGGGAGTTGCTGTGAGAGGACTGAGGGAAATCTTTGGAGCTGTTAAAAATCCCTGCAAATGCTGCAAACTGCCATGATTTTCCCAGAGTTTATAATTTGGGCCATAAAAAAGTAGCAGAACAATGAGCAGACAGCTTTACTGGCAAATTGTAGTTCTCTTCTCCACAGCAAATTGTGCTGGAACTCTTTAAAGGGAAAATTAAGCTCGTTGGAACGTTTTTCCTTGCTCTTGGAAGTGGCAAAAATCAGCAAAAATCTCCACATAAGGAGCTACAAAAGTGGAGCCTGAGGCTGTGATTGAGGATCAGAAATTTTCAGCTGGAATAAATAAAATTCCAGCTAAGCACGTTCCCAAGCTGCTGTGAAGAGGGTTTTGCTGTGGGATTTTCTGTGGGATTTTTGGTCAGGAGTGCTGTGGGCTCCACCTGTGTGCTGGAATTGTCCCTCTGCATTGTCCCCCCAGCTGCACAAACACTGCTGAGTGACTTGGGATTTGTTTCTTTTATTTTAAAGAAAGGCACCCAGGAACTGCTGAAATATCTGAGAAGCAAAATCCAAGGTATGTTGCTTTCTTCCACTTCATTTTAAGGAGAATATGCTAAGAAATTAAAATAAATTAGAATTTAGGGTGTGCAGTTGTTTAAATCCAGGCTACCCCAGTTATCCTGCAGTAATAATTTCCTTTACTCAACAATTTGCTGTTATATTTCTGTTTCTTTTTCTTATCCTGTTAGCTAATACTGAATAATAAACATTCTTAATTGAGGATTACCATTTACAAAACCAGACTCACCCTGCTCAGCTGGGTGGGAATTCCCATTTCAGGTGTGCAGGAGCTTTTTCATGTGGATTGTGGGGAGTAATCAGAGGGAACTTCATAGAGGAGAGTTTGTAAATATTAATGCTTTAACTGAAATTGTGGAGAGATGTGCTGGTGTGGGTAAAGCTGCTCTAGGTCATCATTTCCAGTCAGAATTCCCTGTTTTTTGTGGTTTCCAGCTCCTTTCCCTATGCAGCAGAGCCTCACAGAGCAGCTGCCACCAGCACATCTCCAGTGTTCCCTCCCTGCTTTGCAAAATCCATGTCAACCCTTCTCCCTCCCATACCCTAAAAAAACCCCCAAATCCAAGATGGCAAAAAACCTTTATTAGGAAATGATTGAAATAGTCTGAATTGGATCATTTCAGTTGAGCCAGAGTGGAGCAGGGTTAGAGGGGGGTGGTGGCAGCTGCCTGGGGCCACTCAGAGCAGCTCAGCTGTGTCCCTGCACCCCTCTGGTGTCCCCAGATGAGGGACCTGGCCCCAATGAAGAGCCTCCTGTGACAGCCATGACTCTTCCCAGCCAGTCCAAGGTCAACGTCCACGCCATCACCACACTGAAATTGTTGGAATACAGGTACTTGGGAATAGCACCCATTCCTGAAGTTGTAAGAACGCTGTCCTGTTTTATGCTTGTGGGTTTTTTCCCCACCTTCATTATGCACCAAGCTGTCCACAAACCCTGCTGCATGTGGGCATTTTCCCCTTTAATTCCTGTGCTTGGGAATGGGCTGGTTTGGGTTGTGGGGTTTTAACTACTTTTTTGTATTATCAAACATTCTGCAGTAACTCATTGAAGTGCTGAGTCCCATCAGGTACTTTTAGTACCTTTTAAACTCTTCATGATTTTCACTAAGTCCCAGAGCATCTTGTAGTGGGGGAGTGTCTGCTCAGTTATTCCTTAAATGGACCTGGAAGGGTTGGGAAAGGGAAAAAAATCCTATCTGGGGACACAGTGGACATGGGGCAGTGCTGGGAGCTTTCTGCAGCTGTTACCTGTGTGTTCCACTCTTAGTTTTCTCTAAAAGAGGGTGGAAATGCCCTGTTAATTAGCAGGCAGGGGTTAATTGGTGTCACTCCTGTCCCAGTGACAAGCAGGCCGCCGAGATCCCCGCCGCCGTGTTCGACGCCGTGGGCACCAATCCCGTGGCCACTGTGAACTTCAGCAAGAACCAGCTCAGGGAGATCCCCCCCAGGTACTGCTGGGAAGGCCATTCCCGACTGGGATTTGCTCTTCTGTCCTTGTTTCCAGCATCCTGTTCTCTCCCTGAGCTGTTTGTGCACACAAATCCCAGTGTGAGGGTGCCACCGTCGCGTGCAGTTGGGGCTGTGCAGTCACTGGGGCCAGCCACAGCCAAGGAAAAGCTTTCCCTGGCACTGCTGGGAATAAAGAATCCCTCTGTGTCAGGAGGGAGGTTGCTGTGTCTCTGGGAGCCCAAAAAATGGGGAAAAAATAGGAATTTCTGTCAGGTTTTTTGGCTGCAGAAGAAGGCGGGTAAAGTCTGTGTTAAAACATCTCCAGGGCAGGAGGTGGCAGTGATGTCACCTGTGCCGTGGTCTCTGAAATAGCTCCTGGCTGCATTTACTGAGGAGGCTTTGGTAGCAACATCTGTGAGAGAAATCACTGAGAGAAAATGCAATCTAATTACTGTAGATGAATGATTTGAGCTTTGCCTTACCCCACCTGTAAGGCTGTTGGAGCAGCAGCTCTCACAGGTGACATTCCATGCTATTCCCAAAATCCCTTCAGAAAAAACAACACGTCCTTGGTTTGTGGAATAAACCAGGGTTTTAATAACTTAGAATGCAACAATGAGCTTCCCTAATGAAAGCATCTTCCTTTTGTGCTTCAGGCTTGTGGAGCTGAAAGACTCAGTTTGTGATGTCAGCCTGGGCTTCAACAAAATCTCCTGCATTTCCCCGGAGCTGTGCCTGCTCCACAAATTGACACATTTGGATCTCAGGTTGGTGACGTGTGTTGCAATTCCTTGCCTGGGAACTTCTTTCCCTGCCTCCCTAAAGCAGCCACCTGTTCCAGTGGGATGGCAGCTCTGAAATCATCTCTCACTCCCAAAATGCCTCCGTGGCAGAGCCGGAATAGGACGTGGCCTAAATTTGGGCCTTGCTTAAAGAAAACACGAAAACAAGAGGACCAGCTCTGAGAGTTGCTGAAGGAGAGATCCTGCCTCAGTCAGGAAAGGGTTCTGAGATGTTGCTATTCCAAAACACTCCCACCACCTCCCAGAAGAAACCCACACCATAAAATCCTGGGAGTTAGTACAGGGAAGGTGCAGATTTTGTTGCACTGCCGGAAACAGAGGCAAGAGATGATTCCTGGGAAATGCTCCTGGCATTGTTTAGATCAGGATTAGCTCAACCCATGGATTTTGGGGAGGTTTAGAGTGACCTGATTGGTTCACTTCGGCTCCAGGATCTGGGCACTTTGATGAGCTTTCCTCTGGCAACAAGGAGCTGAATTTCCAGGCAGGTTTGTGGAGTTGGTGGGTGCTTGGGAATACTTGGGAATCTTGGGCAGTGTCCTCCTGGCAGAAATGGGAATCCCTGGCATGCTCTTGCCCCCGTTATGAGGCAGTGAACTGGCCTCAGACTGTGCAGCTGATCTGGGAATTCTCAAACAAACCCTGACTAAGTTTGTGCTTGTTTGTCTTCCTTTGATAACAGAAACAATGTTCTGACAGCCTTGCCTGAGGAGATGGAGGCACTGAAAAGACTGCACACAATAAATCTTGCTTTTAATAGGTGAGCAACTCTTCAGATTTTTTTAATACAATAATAAAGAGAGCTGGGCTGAATTTGACACAATTTTCCTGTGATGTGAGAACAAGCAGCCACTTCAGTGAGCTGGAAGCTCCCGGGAAGTGCTCCTGTTTGGAATCCCTGTTTCTGACTATCCCTCCTTCCTCTTCCTGAAGATTTAAGGTGTTTCCCAGTGTCCTCTATCACCTCCCAGCCCTGGAGACCATCCTGCTCAGCAACAACCAGGTGGGATCCATCGACCCTGTGCAGCTGAAGGGGATGGACAAGCTGGGAACGCTGGACCTGCAGAACAACGACCTCCTCCAGGTGCCCCCAGAGCTGGGCAACTGTGAGAACCTCAGGTGTGTGGGGGACTGGTTATAAACACATTTTCTGTCTGGATTCTTCAGGGAATGTTTGCCAGAGGAAAAAGCACCCACTGGGAGAGTGTTGGGTTTGCCCAAAAAGGGTTTCTCTGACCAGTTGTAGAGCAGGGCAATTTCTTCCATAATCTCTTCCCTGATTTCTCAGTATTGCAGAGAATTGTGGGAGTCGTTCTATAATTTAAAACTGATGTTGAGGGTCAGTTGGTTGTGTGGAGCTCATGGTGGAGCCTTGGGGGGGTGACATTTCCTGTGCTCCCAGTCATGCTGCTGGTGCACCACCTGTTGAGCAGGGAGGTTGGACCTGCTGACCCCACTGCTCCCTTCCAGCCTGAGCCACTCTGGAATTCTGTTTCTATATTCCAGAAGTTCTTTTCTCACTCTTCCTGGCAGAGGCTGGAGGAGTGGGGTGTGTGCTACACCCCCACTGATTTTTCAGCATAAATTAAAATTCAGCAGCTGTGAACGAAGGAAGCAGAAACCCAAACTGCTTTAGCAGGGCAGAAGAGGAACTACTCAGGAATTTCAAAGGCCTCAGAAATCTGCATGCAGGGGGTGAGTGTGTAGGTGCAAGCAGTTTTTACCCCAGTAATAATCCCTGTTTGCAGGAGCCTGCTGCTGGAAGGGAACCCGTTCCGTACCCCCCGCGCCGCTGTCCTGGCCAAGGGCACGGCTGCCGTGCTGGAATACCTGCGGAGCCGCATTCCCACCTGAGCCCTGGCCATTCCCTCCTGAGCCCTGGGCATTCCCTCCTGAGCCCTGGGCATTCCCTCCTGAGCCCTGAGCCCTGGCCATTCCCCCCTGAGCCCTGGGCATTCCCTCCTGAGCCCTGGGAGTTCCCACCTGAGCCCTGGGCATTCCCTCCTGAGCCCTGGGCATTCCCACCTGAGCCCTGAGCCTGGCCAAGGGCACAGCTGCTGTGCTGGAACACCTGCAGAGCCACATTCCCGCCTGGACACCACAGGACCAGCCAGGTACCCCCTGTCCCAGCAGCACCCCGGGCTCCACTGCCTCCATCCTCCTCCTGCTCCTGGCTGGGAGCCTGCCTGGCCACGAGCCTTTGGTGCAGTGTTAAGAACCAACCTGTGAAACATTCCCTGCCCTCTGCATGTTCCAGCAGGGATTTCAGCATCCCACGCTCTGTTTACACTGTTTGTAATAAAGGACAGCATGGAAAGCTGCCTTCAGCACAGCCACGGTGCTTCCTGCAGCTGAGCTGGGCTTCGAAAAGAGTTGTCACCAGCAGAGCTTTGGGGCCAAAGGCAGAAGGGAGCACTGGTTTTTGTATCCCTTTTTGATCTTGTTTCACTGCTGTTCTGAGAACTCCCCCAGTGTGAGTGTGGTCGAGTGCCTGAGCTGTGAGGTGGTGAGGTGCCCCAGGTGTGTGCAGGGCTCACCTGAGTGAAAACGGGGCTGGTGTTACACTGAGACAATAAATGTTCCCCTTGGATGTCTGCTTTGGGTCCTTCCAGCTGTAACTGAGCTTTGTAGACAGGGATATTGAGAACTTCTCTTGTTCAAACACACTTCCAAATGTGCTGCAGGTGCTACCTTCAGTGGCAGTAGTGCTGCCCTGTGGGTGGGGACTCCAAACCTTCCAAGGCCTGAGCACCCTTTCCATGGAGAAATTCCTGCTGATGTCCACCCTGAGCTTCCCCTGGCCCAGCCTGAGGCTGTTCCCTCTCCTCCTGTCCCTGTTCCCTGGGAGCAGAGCCCGACCCCCCGGCTGCCCCCTCCTGTCAGGGAGTTGTGCAGAGCCACAAGGTCCCCCTGAGCCTCCTTTGCTCCAGGCTGAGCCCCTTCCCAGCTCCCTCAGGGATTCTCCAGCCCCTTCCCAGCTCCATTCCCTGCCCTGGACACGCTCCAGCCCCTCAGAGTCTCTCCTGGACACAGCCCTGGAGGTTCTGTAGCACAGCCAGATTTAATGCAGTTCCACATTAAAATTCCCAGGTTTTGAATGTGTCCAGATGAACATAAAACACTCTGAGCTCACCCTCAGCTCTCCAGGGGTGGGAATTCCCTTCCAGCTGGAGCAGGGGTGGCTCGGGGGGCTCAGGCCCAGCTGCACCTCCCTGTGGTCCCCAAGGAGGGGACCAGAACCTGGTCCTGGCTGGTGGGGAAATGGGAGGCACTGGTCTGTCTGGGAAAGGGGTTTGGGGGAGTGGGAATGGGAGGGACAGGATCTGTCCTGAGGGAAATACAGGACAGTGCCTGTGTGCAGTGACAGCAGGGGACACCTGGGGCACTTCTGCAGCTCCTTGGGCGATGGAACCGCTGCTGCCTTCACCCCTGACCCTCTTTTGTTTCCATAAATTTTGTCCTCCATGCATTTCTCCTTCATGCATTTGTCCTTCCATACATTTGCCCCCAAAGGCACCAACCCTGAGTTTCCTTCCCCATTTCCATTTCTTTCCCCATTTCCATGGCTCCCTTCCCATATTTGATGTCTCCCAGTGGCTGCAGCTGGACCAGGGCAGTCCCACTTGGGAGTTGCCCAATTTTCCAGGCTCATTCCCAGCGGGATGGAGGGAGCAGCCCCCCCCTTCCCCTCCCTCTGAAACCTCCTTTCTGCCAGGAAAAAAAAAAAAACCACCCGAAAGCCTTACAATAAGGTGACGTTTTTATTATTTATACAATAAAGAGACTTTTTCATGTTATTCAAAACACTTTTTTTTTTTTCTGAAATACTGAAAAAGGTGGGTACAGCAAAGCCGAAAATGGCTCTGCTGCACTGCACAGCATCGGTTCAGTCCCTGGGCTCCCTCTGCACAGAAGCATCTGCAAAATGCAGCAACCCCACACGCACGGGCCAGGCCCTCCAGGGCACGGGGAGGGGACAACCTGCATGTGCCAAGGGACAGGAGCTGATTGCACTCAATCAATAGATTTAAAATAGAATTTTGAAGTACCTTTTTGCACATAAAATGAAGCAGCTTTCAAGTTCAGTAAGTCTTTATACTGCAAAAAACATGAAGTACATTCACAATCTATGTTAATAAAGTAGTAAATATTTCCTCATTCAGCTTTATTTACATGGATACTGGAATTCAACTGAAAAGTACAGTCATCTGGAATATAGCAATCTTTGAACACATACAAAAATGACCATTTCTGTATATAATTTAAGCTCAAAATCACAATTATCTCAAAATATTAATTACAATACAGCCATCTCCATCATAATTAAACATGTCTTTTATAAAATGGTAAAATCTTTACTAAAGGAAGCTGTTGGTTCTGAACTGGATACAGTACTCACAGGTAGAAAACCGAAGTGATGAGCGAGTGCCCTGCCCGGGGAGGGGGAGGGAGGGAAGGAGGGAGGGGACACAGCCACCGCCACCCAAGGGACACAGAAAGGGCCCGGTGCCACCTCTTGTGCCACGGGGCCGTGCCAGGAGCACCCGTGCCACGGTGCCAGTCAGTCACTTCTGCTAAATCAGCTGGAATCGGCCAGGGAGAGGATTGGCAAAAAGCTTTTTCGGGTTTTGGGTTTTTTTTTTGGTTTGAAATTCCGTATTTGCAAACGGTGCCTTTTGGGATTGGGCGGTGGCGCCCCGCGGGCCTGGCCCCGGTGCCACCACGCTGTGCCCGCCCGTGGCTCCAGGGCCAGGCCAGCTCCCCGTGGATCCACGGATCCCTATCCTGTCCAAACTGCTGCCCGGAAAGTTGTATGGGCATGGGATGGGGCTGCCCTGCCTGTCGGGAACAGCCCGGCTCTGTGCGCTTCCAGCAGGGTGGGGAGGGACGGGGCACGGGCAGGGAGCTCCAGCTGCACACGACATCCCCAGTTTCCTTTGGAAATCCTACCTGTGGAACCCCAGCTGTTCACAGGATCACAGGAGGGGCTGGGAGGGACCTCTGCAGACCATCCAGTCCAGCCTGGAGCAGGGGACACGGGAACGCGTCCAGGTGGGATTGGGATGTCTCCAGAGAGGGGAAACGCCAGCCCTGCCCTGGGCAGCTGTTCAGGGCTCTGCCACCTCCATGAAAAGTTCTTCCTCATGCTGAGGTGGGACTTGCTGTGTTTATTTTAGTCCAGATCCTGCCAGGGTGGGTGGTGACCCCGCAGCTCTGTCACCCCCTGTGCTGGTGTGGGACCTGTCCCCAGCCCTGGTGCTGTGGGACAGGCCCTGCCCGGCCAGGGGTCACGGAGCCCCCATGTCCCAGCAGGGATCCCATCCATGGCAGTCCCTCATCCATGGGCAATTCCTGGGAATAAACACCCTGCTCCCCCTGGGATCCAGGGCCTCCCCTGACCCCTGCCCTCAGCTGATCCCCATGTGTGGCGTTCATTTCCCTGGTTTTGCATTCCCTGGTTTTGCACTTCCCAGCAGAGCTCTGTGCACGTGTCTGAACAGAAACATTTCTGTTTGCATCAGGTCATTCAGTGCTAAATTACAGCAGAGAGGGTTCACAGCATCCCAGAATGGGCTGGGTGGGAAGGGACCTCAAAGCCCATCCCGTGCCACCCCTCCCATGGCAGGGACACCTTCCACTGTCCCAGGCTGCTCCAAGCCCATCCAGCCTGGCCTTGGACGCTGCCAGGGATCCAGGGGCAGCCCCAGCTGCTCTGGGCACCCTGTGCGAGGGCCTGCCCACCCTCACAGGAAACAATTCCTTCCCAATATCCCATCTGGCCCTGCCCTCTGGCAGTGGGAAGCCCTTCCCTGTGTCCTGTCCCTCCAGCCCTTGTCCCCAGTCCCTCTCCAGCTCTCCTGGAGCCCCTCTAGGCCCTGGAAGGGACTTTAACCAAGCAACATCTCTACACTCCAAGTGGTCACTACCCCCAGCAAACCAACCTCCTGGACATTTCCTACTCAGATTTTTGCTGGATTTCCTTGGCTCTGCTCTCAGCTGCCCTATTCATCCTCAGCCTTGTCCTGCCTGCTCCTGGTGTGGAGCCCCCTGTCCCCTCCCAGGGCTGGCACTGCCACCAAACACAGATGCAGACATGGATGTGTTAAAAAATACCTTGGAAAACGTGAAACCGGATTCGAGGATGTTAAATGGTCGCTGTTGGGAACAACTGGCTGAGAACTCTCCTGGTTTGCCATCACCTGGGTGGGAACTGTGAGCTGGCACTGGGAAAATGGGAAATCATTAGGGGTGGAAGGTCCTGGAGGCTTCCCTGGGCCTGCAGCTCCCCAGGTCCCACAGCCAGAGAGGGAAGGTTTGGGAATTCTTAGAGAAGTGGAACATCCCCGGCCGTGCCCGTGGGCTGTGGCTGCACCCCTGGATGTGGGATTTTGGGTGGGAATGGTGCAGGTGATCCCAGAGCCAGCTGTCCCTCAGCCCCTGGCCATGGCTCAAGGGCACTGGGATCCCCTGAAAACACCTGCAGGGGGCTTTCCCTGTGGTTTCCCATCTTGCTGTCAGGAATAACCAGGCTGGACCCCTGCAGCAGCAGCAGCTGGGCACAGTTTGGGCTTTGGGATTCTCCATTGGGAGCAGCCCCAGGACTGGGACACGAGGGGTTGTCCCACCGACCCTGTGCTGGGAATGCTCCTCCCAGGCTGGCTCGGGGTCACCTGCTGCTCCCCGGGATGTGTCAGCTCTGCCACCTGCGCCCATCCCTTTCCAGGACTCCAATCAAGGATCCCAGAAAGCCTCACCCATGGGAATATCCCGAGCAGGGCCCAGCAGGGCCTGGAGCAGGGGGGGGAAATACACAACAATGTCAATGGGGAATCTGAAATGAAAAATTAAAGAGTAAAATTAGCAGCAACCAAAGGAGTTTTACTGCCACCATCACAACCTTCCTCCATCCGTGAGCCAAACCTGCCTGTCCTCGGTGTTCTCCTGTAGTGTGTGCACATGGAATCGAGGGAAGAGCCAAAGCAAAGGGAGTTAACCCGTTCCAGAGGGAGTTAACCCATTCCAGAGGGAGTTAACCTGTTCCAGAGGGAGTTAACCCGTTCCAGAGGAAGCTGGAATCATAGAACCATGGAATGGGTTGGGTTGGGAGGGGCCTTGAAGCTCACCTTGTTTAACCCCTGCCACGGGCAGGGACGCCTTCCACTAGCCCAGGCTGCTCCAAGGCCAGCCCAACCCGGCCCATTCCAGAGGGAGTTCACCCATTCCAGAGGGAGTTATCCCGTTCCCACGTGGGTTCCTTGTCCCGAGGTCCCAGAGTTACAATTGGAGAAGTCTCTCACCCTGTATAGTGAATTGTTCCTGATCCCTACGGAGCCAGCTATACACACGGCATATGTACAGGTATTTTCATAAGGCATAGAATATCTTTGCATTGAAAATAAATGAACATTATTAAATTTAATTTAATATATACTTTCTTTGAGGTGTTTATGAAAATATTTTCATCTCTATACTTTCGTATGCGACATGATAGAAATATTTCATGGGAAGTACAGGTTAATATATTTCATCTTTATAAAGGCATATACAACTTTGAGGCAGTGTTTCTGATGGACAGCAGAATTCCTAAAGGATTTGTATGTGCTTCTGTGTTTTGAAATCATATGAAATTGACTTTTAAGAAGGAACTTGGTTAAAAAAACGCACCAATGCACAGCCAGAGGCTGACAAGTAAAACTAATACGGAGCCACATGAACAATATATTTATAGAGTTAATTCTTATATTTTCTCCCGATGATTGGTACTAACATAGAGTATTATACATTTGGCACTACTGTTTGCCATTGGTCCAGCAATTGGCAAAAAAATTGGTTTCCTATGTATAAATCTGTTTGAACATTAGATCTGGCTAGACATATTTACTATTTATAAAAAAATATTTAGACAGTAAGCTCACGTTGGATAACTAAGTCTACTGTGTTCTGGAAACTCTTCAGTAGGAGCACAGCCTTCTCGTGTTCCAGGTGTACAAAGCTGTGTCCGTTGGCCTGCAGCAGGGAAAACACAAGGGAAGAGGCTTTAGTGGCTTGTTTTGGGGGGAAAAAAGGGATATTTGGCAGTTAAAAGCAAGCCTAAAATAAGTCATGAACATGTGAGGGTTTCCCGTGAACATAAAGCACACATTTCTCTTGTCCTCTGTGGGATGGCTTCAGGGCTGGGCTGGGTGCTCCAAGGAATAATTAATTTAATTCCCACTGAAACCATGCCGTGCCTCTGGGGTCTGCCCAGGGCCTGCTTAAAGCCTTAATACAATAAAAGATCTTTGCTCTGGGAAAGAGAAATCCAAATTCCAGGCAGGGAAATCTTTAAAGATATCAATGACTGTGCCAAAACGAGGCATTCGCGGAGCCCCGGACTCCCACACTGTGGGTTGGGAGGGATCTCAAGGATTGGGAAGATCCAGAGGGAGGTCACGGGGCAGAGTGTGAGGACAGTGAGCCAAGGCTGGGGGGGACATGGATCCTCCCACCGAGTCCCAGCAGCAACTGCTGCCACACCCAGCGTGGAAAACCAGTGGCACAGGCAGGGACAGGCTCCAGAGAGGAGAATCCGGCTGGAATCCGGCTGGAGGATCTGGAATGCTGAGGGGGACAGATGGGGAACGGCTGGGGCTGAGCGGGGTCCTCTGGAGGGCACGGTCAGCCCTCAGCAGGGGAAATCTGATACCCAAAAAACCCCACAGGGCTTGACCACCCTTTGAGGGGAAATTTCCTCCACGCTGAGCCTCCCCTGGCCCAGCCTGAGGCCATTCCCTCTCCTCCTGTCCCTGTTCCCTGGGAGCAGAGCCCGACCCCCCCGGCTGTCCCCTCCTGTCAGGGAGCTGTGCAGAGCCACAAGGTCCCTTGAGCCTCCTTTGCTCCAGGCTGAGCCCCTTCCCAGCTCCCTCAGCCTCTCCTGGGGCTCCAGCCCCTTTCCCAGCTCCCTCAGGAATTCTCCAGCCCCTTCCCAGCTCCCTCAGCCTCTCCTGGGACCCTTCCCAGCTCCGTTCCCTGCCCTGGACACTCTCCAGCCCCTCAGGCTCAGGTCTAGGAGTGCCCAGAGCTGCCCCCAGCCCAGCACCGGGGACAATCCCTGCCCACGAGTTTTGGCCCAAACCCGGTGCCCGCGGCCACCGGGGCAAAAAGTGCTTTGGGTAGCAGCTGTAAATCAATATTAAAGTCCCCTAAAAGCACAGCTGGCAGTTCAGTCCCGCTGCAAACACCACCACTGTATTTTCGGGCTGAGCTCTGACCCCAGGGATCCCAAGGCCTCCCTACCTGGAGGATTTTGTCTCCGGGCTGGAGCAGGCTGGAGGCAGGGCCGTCAGGCTGAACCCTAGTAACAAAGATACCCTATAAGTCAGAAGTAACACAGGTTAGGATGCTTTCTCCAAGAACTACATCCCAAAAAACACAGGGCTCCCTAACTGGGGCCTGGGGGCTCTGGATACCCTGGGGATGGGTTAACACCAAACTGTCTTAACCTGTTTGTAATCAAACACCAGTTTAGGGGTGGAGGAGCTCTCTGGGACCTTCAGCATTTATCAAGAATTGTGGGTAATTTTAAACTAAAATCCCACGTCACAAGAAAGTCCAGTGTGAACAGGTTATCAGCAGGGTAATTAAAATGGAGCAAGATTTAATTATTAGAATAACGTGTACCACAATCTGTACAGCAATCTTTGCTTCCTCTAGGAAACACAGCCTTAATTTCATGATTTGACAAACATTCTCCCTGTTCATGGAAGTTCTGTCTCTGCCACCCAAATTCAGTATTATCCAAGAACATCAACTCTAGGAATGTGTTCAAGGCCTCCTTTCCCAACAAACTCCAGTCAGGGCCATGGCACCAAACACAAATCCACAGGTGGAAGAGCCCACTTCCCAATCCTACAGCCCTGGCAGCTGGCACTCACCACATGTTGGAGTTTTGGAGGCCTCCTTTTACTGCAAATAGATTTATCTTAAATGTGCAATTCCCCAAATGAATCCCGAGTGTCCCTGACCACCACCAGGTGTCAGTTTGAATTCCCAGTACAGGAGACAACTGCTGCCATGGGGTCTGTAGGGATCCAGGGATTTGCAGGCTGCTTTTATTTGATACAGCAGCTACAAACCCTGGAATTTCAGCCTCCAGGGATGATATTGCTGCTTTAGGGTTCCCTCTAATTAATTTAGTAAAAATTTAATCAGGGTCTAAGGCAACTCCTAAAAAGTGAGAGAGACAATTCTCCAGAAAACAGCCGAAAAAATGATCTTATCCAGGGGATAAGGGTCAGACACTCATGGGATTGATGCTTCATTCCCTCATCGCCTTTAACAGGGAAAAAAACCCCAAGAATGGGGAAAAATCTTTCAATTATCCCAACAGAGGGGCACAAACATCCCCCTTATGTTCTCTGCCTGCACTCTGACCTCTCAAACAAGGAGCAGGGAGAGAGGAATTTCAAACTTACCTTATCAGAAGGTTTGAATGGATTTCCTTGTCCACTTATTCCACCACTGATACTAAACCCAAGGCCAGGATTCTTCTCTATCCTCACACAAAACTGGGTAGGAAAAACAGGGATGTCAGCACTGAACCCTGCCCCAGCCACGGCACCTGCTTCCCTCACATCCCATTCCACTGGAAGGGCTGAGCCCCTGCACCCCACAGAATGGGAAAAGCCACTGGAATATTGCTATAAACTGGAAGGACTGGCAGGATGTCCCCACACTGCAGTGAAACCACAACATTCCCTGTCGTTCGCGGATTTTTGCATGGATTTTAAAGTTTTCTTTTCAAGGACGAAGAAACCCCTTAGAGTCATAAAGGAGGAGTTCACCCTGGCTGAGTTTTTCACTTAAACACTGGGATAAACCCATCAGTGAGGCTTTGTCTGGTGCAGTTTTATCTTCCCAGGAGGAGCCAGACGTGCAGCACCCCTGGGACAAAGCCAAGGGATAAAATACCCCGGGATCAAAGCCAAGGGATAAAACACCCCGGGATCTCTGGAGCACTGCCAGGATCTGACAGCCTGCACTGAGCACCAGCCTCTTCTGCCACAGCCAACAGGGCTGAGCCTCCTCTTTTAGCCAGGGTGACTCCAAAGAACATTGGGGAATTGGAGATAAGATAAAAATGAGCTCAGAGGAGCTTCATGGCCGTGCCCTGAGCTGGTCTGAGCACGTCCTCCCCCAGCAGGTTCTGAACGTCAGGGGTGTGGGACAGGAGCTGCTCGCGGGGCTCCACCAACACTTCCCACAGCAGGAAGGTTTAGGGATGGCTCTGCACCTCATTCTGCTCCTCAGGGTCCTCACACAGCCCTGCAGGGTCATTGAGGACAAATCTGATGGGGATGGGAGCAGGGAAGGAGGAAACTCCCCAGGGCCTGTGCCAGGCTGGGGCACTGGGGCAGCAGCTGGGCTGCGCTGGGCAGGTCTGAGCAGAGCAGTGGCCCAGCAAAGCCCGGCCCTGCTGGCTCCGAGCTGGGTCACTGGGGAAAGGGGAGAAGCTGCACATCAATTCATTCTGACCCGGGGATGCCAGCTCTGCTCAGGGACCTCAATTCCAAACGGTGTCACTGGGTCAGAAAATGGGTGTTGGTGGCTGGTGCTGGGGAAGGGACGGACCCAGCCTGTCTCCAGCACAGCCAGGGCTCCCCCAGCCCAGCCAGGGCTCCTCCAGCCCAGTCAGAGCTCCTCCATCCCAGCCAGAGCTCTCCCATTCCAGCCAGAGCTCTTCCGTTCCAGCCAGAGCTCCTCCAGCCCAGCCAGAGCTCTTCCAGCCCAGCCAGAGCTCTTCCGTTCCAGCCAGAGCTCCTCCAGCCCAGCCAGAGCTCTTCCAGCCCAGTCAGAGCTCCCCCAGTCCAACCAGAGCTCTCCCATTCCAACCAGGGCCCTCCCAGTCCAGCCAGAGCTCTCCCATTCCAGCCAGAGCTCTTCCGTTCCAGCCAGAGCTCCTCCAGCCCAGCCAGAGCTCTTCCAGCCCAGTCAGAGCTCCCCCAGTCCAACCAGAGCTCTCCCATTCCAGCCAGAGCTCTTCCAGCCCAGCCAGAGCTCTTCCAGCCCAGCCAGGGCTCTCCCAGTCCAACCAGAGCTCCTCCATCCCAGCCAGAGCTCTCCCAGTCCAACCAGAGCCCTTCCAGTCCAGTCAGAGCTCTTCCATTCCATCCAGAGCTCTCTCAGTCCAACCAGAGCCCTTCCAGTCCAGTCAGAGCTCTTCCATTCCATCCAGAGCTCTCTCAGTCCAACCAGAGCCCTTCCAGTCCAGTCAGAGCTCTTCCATTCCATCCAGAGCTCTCTCAGTCCAACCAGAGCCCTTCCAGTCCAGTCAGAGCTCTTCCATTCCATCCAGAGCTCTCTCAGTCCAACCAGAGCCCTTCCAGTCCAGTCAGAGCTCTCCTATCCCAGTCAGAGCTCTCCCATTCTAGTCAGAGCTCTCCCATTCCACCCAGAGCTCCCCCAGTCCAACCAGAGCCCTTCCAGTCCAGTCAGAGCTCTTCCATTCCACCAAGAGCTCCCCCAGTCCACTCCCAGCTCCCCAGCACTGCCCAGCTCAGCTGCCCCGCTCCTGCCAAGGCTCCCCTCTCCCGTGGGCAGCTCAGCAAAGCCGGGACTGTTCGTGCCCAGGAGCTGCCGTGCCCCCGAGCCTCACCTGCTCCTGGTAGGCGTCGGTGCTGCGCTGGCCCTTGGTCTGGATGAGGCACCGCTGGGGCTGGGGGGCCCGGGAGCTCTGGGACGACGGGATCTGGATGGGCAGGGGGGGCTGGTACTGCTGGATGGTGACCTTGTTCATGCTGCCCTCGTACTGCTGCTCCCGGCTGCGGTGCTGCAGGCTCTGCGATCCCATCAGGGTCTGGATGTGGCTACCTGCCTGTGGGCAACCATCCCGTCAGGAACAGGCAGCTCCGGCGGCTTCCAGAGCCGGCTGCCAGCCTCCCCGGCCCCGGCACAGGTTGGCAAAACCGGGATTCTGACATTTCTCACCCCAATTTCTGGCAGATCAGGGGATAAACAACTCGGCTGGCAGGGCCAACTGCATCCCACACCCTCAGCTCCCCCTCCTGTGCCTGCAGGCATCTCTGGGAGCGATGGCTTTTGTTTGTTTCCCATCCTCCAGCATTTCTCCTGGGGATCTCTGGCTGCGTTTCCCTGGGAAGCCAAGGGCTGCTGCTTCTGCAGCTGCCTTGGAAAAAAGCTTGGAGCAGCAGGGAGAGCCTTGGGATCGTTACACACAGCAGGCACCGGCGTGCACATCGTGACTTCCACCTGGTGTCACTCACTCCGGGATGGGGAGGATGGATCTCCTGACAATGATCCCTGTGATTGTCCTGGCTCATCCCTGCAGCTCATGGTTTGTGAGGATCCTCCTTTCTCCAGCTTTATGGCTGGAGCAGCCCAACTCAGCAGCTCCTGGGCCCATGAGCCGAGCTGGGGCCGGGAGGGGCAGCCGGGAACTCCAAGCACTGGAATTCAACACTCACCACCACAGAACCACCAGGAACGAGACCCTTTTCCAGGGAGCTTTTCAGCAAAAGGGCTGTGCCTGTGTAGGGCTGGGCTGGAGCCATCCCACCCCTTGTGCTTTTTATGGACTGAACATCACTGGGGTGAAACCTCGGGATGAGACTCTGCAGGACTGGGACAGGAGCACCTCAGCCATCCCACCACTTGTGCTTTTCATGGACTGAACATCACTGGGGTGAAACCTCGGGATGAGACTCTGGAGGACCAGGACAGGAGAAACCCAGCCCTCCCACCACTTGTGCTTTTCATGAACTGAACAATATCATTGGGATGAAACCTCGGGATGAGACACTGCAGGACCAGGACAGGAGCACCCCAGTCCTCCCACCACTTGTGCTTTTTAGGAACTGAACATCACTGGGGTGAAACCTCGGGATGAGACTCTGCAGGACCAGGACAGGAGCACCCCAGCCCTCCCACCACTTGTGCTTCTCATGGACTGAACATCACTGGGGTGAAACCTTGGGATGAGACTCTGCAGGACTGGGACAGCAGCACCCCAGCCCTCTGTGCCCCCTGCCCACAGCAGGGCCCGAGCACACACAGGGGCACCATGAAAACACCACCCTCAACTCACAGCAGTTCTCGCTCTGAGCCTCGGAACACCCCCAGGTGTTGCCCAAAGCTGTCCTGCTGCCTCCAGGGCTGGGCTCGGGCCGGGCCTGGCACCCCTTACCTTCTTGGTGACGGTGTCGGGGGGCACGTCCCGCCGGCCCAGCGGGTACGGGGTCCAGGGGCTGCCCACGGCCACCTCGTCCTGCCCGTTGTCCAGGAGGCTGCTCTGCTGCGACGGGGTCTGTTCACAAATGCAGGGCAGCCTTTAGTCACCAGCACAAACCCCTCCACACTCACGTCACAACAACCCAGCAACTGCAACGCACGACTGCCACAGCGCCCGCTCTGCCCAGCGCTCCGCCAGCACAGCGTCACCGAGGGACTCTCTGCAAGCAGGAGAGCTCGAGAGGTTTGGGACAGAAATAATGAGAATAATGAATGATGAGAGAGAAGAGAAAATTCATCGAACGGGGCTCGTTACTTTCAGAGAAACAAATTTCGGCAAAATCCCGGTATTTGAACGGTCTGGCATTACTTCTGGAGTCAGGACTTTCTCACTGCTCATTCCAGCAGCAGAAACGGTTTTAGGAAGGATCTGCCACCAGGAAAATCGAGCTGATTGTGTTTTCTGCAGCAAACATTCCCAGCTGGCAGTGCCGAGGTTGTGCTGGCTCCCTGTGCAGCTCCCAGAACCTCCTGGCTTGTGCCAGGGACATTTTTTGTAAAATATTAACCTGGAATTCAATGTTTGCCTCAACATGAATGGTCACAACACACAGGGAGAGTTTTCTCAATGTTCATAATTCCCTTTTCTCTCCTGTTCCATTTTTCTTCCTTGTCACTTTTCCCCGATTGTTTCATTCCTGTTTTCAGGACTTTGGAGGGGGTTTGGACTTTTCCTGCCCCATCCTGATTTTCCATCCTCTGTCTCTCTATTTCTCTATCATCACTGGGAGCTTTCCTAACACTTTTTGGGTGTCAGACTTCCCAAAATTCCAGCACTGTCCAGCCATTGACAGCACCTGGCACAGTGTAGTGCTTATTGAATTCTGATTAACGGGAATCTGCAAAGGAACAAAAATACCTGTTCTTCCCCTCTGCCATTCCAGGAATTTCTTCTCTAGCTTAGACGAAAAAAATATCAAGATATACTTCGCTAGATGGCTGAAGAATAAATCAAATTTGCTTTGAAATGTGAAAGCTGGGAATTTTTCCATTAAAAAGTATTTTTAACAGAAGTTTAAAAGTAAATAGAAGGAAATTATGATTTAAACCACATCTCTGAGGCGAAGTGAAAAATACCCAACCCTGATTGTTTAAAATGAAAGGAAACTTCCATTATAATTCTTTTGTCATTCAAGAAATCTTCCAGAAAAATCACGGAAGTTGTGATTTTCCTTCTATTAAAAACCACTGGAAAAACATTTACCCTGTTTAAAGCCCAGGATCTCCTTGCAGAGCTTTCTTTACCCCCATTAAAATGGAAAAATGAGCCATTCCCTCCAGAGCTGTCCTGGGAATCCGCTCGCATCTGAGGGATCCATTTCTGGAGCTGGGTGCCCTCCCCAGGCTCATTCCAAAGGGAGCCTCTGCTCCTCTCCTCACTGTTATTCCCAAGGAAGGTGGGAATTCCCATTCTGGGAGTGGGTTGTACCAAACCACGAACTTTTAACACTTTCCACTGGGAGCTGGGAGCCAGAAACAGAAAGGATCCTGCTGGGAAGTGCTGGGCCTGACCTGCAGAGGGGAGTTTGCACTCCAGAGGGAAAAGGAAAAATGCAGAGAGTGCTCCCAGCTTCCTCCACCAACAGGGAAACCCCGGGATTTCATTTGCTGCAGCAAAAGGAATTTGTCCCCTTACAATATTGACAATTTTCTGAGCTGGGACAGGCTGCAACCAACTCCACTTCCATGAAATCTGGGGAAAAGAGGAAAAGCAGCACTTCCCACATTTGCTACACGGAGTAGATTGATGTCACGAACATTTTCAATGTAATTCATTGTTCAAGGTGATTTCCTGACAGCCAGAGCTCACTCATTACTCTCTTGAATCCAGGCCACAGGAAGGGGGGAGGAGAAGAGGCAAAGACTGAACTTCTGTGGCCTGGATTCTTTAGGAAATGCAAATTCTGTGGAAGGTGTGAAGCAATAAAATTAAACAATACTAAATATACACAGTATTTTTCCAACAGTCATTTCCCCCTGCAGCAATCTTTCCCAAACAGTACAGCAAGAGAACAACCCCTCAATGCAGTTCAGCATCACAGTTTCTATGGATATGGAGCCATGGAATGCTGGTGAAATAGAAAAGCAGAATAATCCACATCAGACCACACCCCAAAATGCATCACGGAGCAGATTCCTGAGTTTCCTCAGACATCCATCATTAATACCCATGTTCACCTACAGCCCAAAATCCTGGAAGTGCCATAAAACACCTCATCCCTAACGTGTGGGGGGAACCAGCGCCATTCTTTGGGGTCGATGCCCAATGGATTTTTCCGAGGACTCGTGACAAGCACCTGAGCAGACAGACAAGTTCTTGGGAAGCAAAGACAACACCGGGATGTCCCTGCCCAGCACACACATCCAGGCGGGATCCCCTCGGAGCCTCCCGCCCCACAACAGAGCAGCGCAGACCGGGAGCAGGACGGGAGCCTGGGGGGACATGGGATGGAGGTGACAGAGGATGAGGGTCAGGGACAGCAGGACAGGCAGGACGCTGCTCCCCGTGTGCTGCCACCCTGCCCCGGATTGCCCGGAATTCCGGCTGCAGCACGGCAGGGGTCGGCGAGCGGAGCGGGGCCGAGCTCTGCGCCAGCTCCTGCTGAACCATCCTGCTCTCCTCAAATCCTTGGATCTGAGCTCTGAACCCTTGGAACCCTCCTTTGGGGATTGCTGGCCAGGCTGCTCCGGCCTGGGCGTGTGCCAGGGGCCAGCCTGGCGATTCCCAGCACAGGTGATCCCATTGGAACGCTGGGATCTGGGCTCTGCTGCCCCTTAATTACTCACAGAGCTGCTGCTAATTTGTCCCCTCAGCTCCTGTGCCAGGGCAGGGAGAGGCTGAGCCATGCCCGTCCCTCTGGAGCCTGAAAATCCTGCAGGAAAGGCCCTCTCTGCCTTGCCCTGTGTGCCTCTCCCTTCAAATCTTTGTTGGGAATACACAGTTTTTTGTCTGTCCTTGTCAAAAATATATTGATAATAAATATAAGATAAACGGTAAATAAATGAGGGAAATACTCTCTTTTTTAGGTGTTACGCAAAGTTTAAAATGGGTTTGGGTGTGGTAACGTGTTCAAAACCCATCAGATATTACAGCACACCCAATTAATGCTCAAATATTAAAATCCCTGTCTCCTGGAGCCTGTTTAACATTTCCACACCCATTTTTCTAGGATCAAACAGTCCCAGAGCAAAGCACGTTCCCCACGGAGCAAATGGCAGCCCCGGCGTGCGTGAGGAGAGCAGGAAAGCAGGAATGACAGCCAGGGAGCTCCGGAATCCAAAAAGCAAGGCCACCGAGGGGCAAAACTGCATCTCTGCCAGCCTTGCTTTGGGGACTGGGCGTCCTAAAAGCACGAGGAGGAGGCAGAAGCTAAACCAGGAGGAAGCAAGGATCGTTAATTAACCGGGAATGCCGGGAATGCTGGCTAGCCCATACTTACTTTCGGTAGAGGTAGCTCTTGAAGCATTTGGTTTTCAAATTTAGATTTAGGCTGCAAGTTTAAAGTCATGCTTCGGCCGGCATGCATGGCTGAAACCCCTCCAGAGTGCAGCATGCCAAGGCTAACTGTGTGGTGTTTGTAAGCAGCGCTCTGAGTAGAGGAAACAACCACGGGACACATATGAACACACATGCTCAGAATTAAGTCTCACACATACATGGTTAAGTTCACAGAGTTTTAGTTTAAGCCAACAAACAGTACCGAGTATCGATAGCTCCTCCAGGCATGCACTGGTCACACACAGCGAGTACATTGCTCCTCGTACAGAAAATGGGCACCAGAGAGGACTTCCACGCTGACAGCACATGGGGGGTGGTGGGGTCTGCAGCTCACAGGCTACAACTCTTGCTTTTGCAAAAAACGCCCAAATTTGGGGTCGGCTGTGCAGCCAGAGGTGTGCCTGGCACGGAGGAGCAGCCCCTGGGGGAGTCCTGCTCCCTGAAAACCTGGCTGCCCACGTGGGACCAGCTGGGGATGGCAGGGACATGGGTCCTGTGCCCACCTGAGTGACAGCAGGGACACGGGTCCTGTGCCCACCCCTGGGACAGCAGGGACATGGGTCCTGTGCCCACCTGGGCAGGGCAGGGACACGGGTCCTGTGTCCACCTGGGGATGGCAGGGACACGGGTCCTGTGCCCACCCGAGGGCCAGGGGCTGCTCCCAGGTGCCCCCACCAGCACAGCCTCCAGCAGGCAGCCCAGCCCAGCCCAGCCCAGCCCAGCCCAGCTCCTTGGAGCTCTGCACCCAGCAGGAACCACCTCGCAGGGATTAGGGACAACCACCGGTGTCAGCTTTCCAGGGTTAAAGTACCCCTTCATTGTAAACCGAGTGTAAAGGTATTCCTTAAACCAACAAGGGTTTGTTCCCTCCAGGAAGGGCCCTGCTCGGGGTGCACTGGTTTCCCTGGGTAGGAGGCAGTTTCCAGTGGGTTTACACAGCACAAGGAAAAGAGCTGAAGGGAGGAAAACGCTTCAGCCTTGGAGCCCCTTTTTAAAGTTTCCCCATTTGATCCTTAAGGATAATTTAACACCATCACATCCGAGCAACTGGAAGGTAAGGAGAATATTAACACCAAACTCAGGAGGCTCTAGCATAAAGCAGTATATGGACGCATTTGGCAATGACTTCTTATGCATTTCACCACAGGAATTTGTCACAACCACTTCAGATCACGGAGTAAATCGGATTCATGGATTAGGTCATTAAATAGGTAATGACTGAATCATGCACTAAAGTACCCTTTGGATAGAAGGCAAATCAGCATAACTTCCTACAGCTAAAAGGAGTAACGATCACATTCCCATTAGAGCAGTGGCAGTGGATACCCAGGGATATTTCTCAGTTACAGACACCTTTAAACCCCCTGCACTAACAGTGACACCAGAGCTAAAATACATTTCATTACTTATTCTCTTTTTCCTTTATTCCCTTTTGCTGCCAAGACGTGCCCAGCACCTCTGCAAGCTCTCAGTTATCACTGACATGGTGGCTCCAGCAGCACTGCCATGAGCAGGGGAGAACCTCAGGGTCCTTCCTAATTTTGGGCAGAGCTGCAGGAGTCACCACTCCAGTGATGGGCACTGGGGCAGAGCCTCTGGATTTACCCAGGATCCAGAGCCTCCATCCCAGTGATGGGCACCAAGGAGCATCATCAGTGAGGAGCCTCTGGATTTACTGGGATCCCTCACTCCAGCTGAGCAACCCCCGGGCCCTCGGCGGGCCGGTCCCTCTGACACCACGGCAGGAATTTCATCCCTGGGAATTCTGGTGGTCACCACTGCACGTGCAAATCGTTTGACAGAGCGAAACACACGACTAAAGGCATTAATTGCAGAGAAATGCCAAACATACCCTGTCTAACCTTCTAGCTTCTATATGTCTAAGTAGCTGTTGTCTCCAGTCAGCGGGCATTTTAGCACAGCTCTCATTTCCCTTCCCAGGGGGAGGCCTCGGCTTTATATCACTGCTATCGGAAGGCTTGTCGCCATAGTTACCCAAGTTATAGTCTGACGGAATCTTTTCCAGCAGAGCTGCCATGGTGGGCCTCGCTGAGACCGGCCGCGTTTGGGCCGTGCCGTAGCTCTCAGTGCTGTAGCTTCGTGCAGACAGGGGCCTCCTTTGCGTGAGGTTTTTAACTGGGAAGCTCCCAGTCTGGGCTTTCACTTCCTGGTAGGAAGGGTGCTCGTCTTCGTAGCGCCCGTTGCGCTTGAGGAACTGGGCCTCGGGCACGGCCATGCTGCCCTGGCGCTCCGGGGCGCCGCGGAACGGGGCCCGGCCGTACCTGTCCGCCGGGGGCAGCTCCTGGGGCTCGCCCACCCTGCGGAACACGGACATCTCGGCCGAGCTGACCAGCGAATCCGCCCTGCGCAGGAAGCCGGGCCGCGCGGCCGGGCCGGGGAACGGGGCGGCCGCCGGCTCCTCGCTGACCGAGGGCTGCGAGAAGGAGAACATGGGCTCCACGGGCGCGTAGCCGCGGTAGCCCCGCGGGCTCACCAGCTCCTGGGGCAGGCTCTTGGCCGGCTGGGGCAGGTACTCGGCGTTGAGCTGGAAGGGCGGCAGGAGCCGCTTGTCGGCCGGGAGCTCCACGGCGCCCTGGGGGTTGAAGCTTTGGTCGAACTGATAAACTTTCTTGGTGACCGAGGCCTTGTGCTGCGGCTGCACCTTGACGCTGCCGTAGGTCAGCAGCTCGTCGTCCAGCATGGGCACGGACTGGCTGCGGGACATGCTCAGCACGCCGTGCTCCGGGCCCAGCAGCTTGTCCACCCTCTCGTGGGGGCCCACGGTGTCGTTCCCGGATGCATAGTTTTCCAGGGGGATGTTGTACACCTTGTACGCACCGATGTCGATCTCGTCGATGCTCTGCGACTTCTTAAACTTGTTCGTTTTTAAATCCCTCATCATCGGGGAGAGCCGCTCCGTGCTCTTGCTGATGGAGATGACGTTTTTGGAAGGGTCTGGGCGACAGTGCATATGGGAAAAGACGTTTGTGAGGCTCCTGTTAGCGTTGGAGTCGTGGTATTCCCACGGAATTCCTGGAGTGAAAGTGCTCGTCATTTCGGGAGACTCCTTGACGTGATCTTTCCGCTCGGGCAAAGGGCTGGTGTTGGGGGTGCTTTCCAGTTTGGAAGGAAAAGCTGTCCTGTCTTCAAAAGGACTGGGGGTTCTGGTCCAATTTTGCCAAGGGTTGGGAGGAGGCACTTCAGAGTCGTGTGTGTTTCTGAGCGCGGGCTGCTCCAGCTCCAGGGGGATCCCCACGATCCTGTCCTGCCGGATCAGCGGCCGGCGCCCGTGCGCGGAGGAGCTCCTGGATTTGGTGCTCAGCAGGGGGTTGGTGCTGGCGTTCTCTGCCGCGCTCTCCTCGGCCACGAACCCCGTGTTGTCGTAGTGCGAGCCGTCGTTCCAGCTGTCGGCGAAGGCGTCGCTCAGCGGGCGCCGCTCCGGGCGCGCCGGGACGCTCCCGGCCGGAGCCGCTTCCCGCTGGCTCAGCAATGGCTTGGTCTCCAGGGGCTGTGGGAACGACTGCGCCAGCCTGCAAAGACAAGAGAAGGGAACAAGATAAAATGTCCTCCCTCCCAGCACTCATCGTCCTTGGAAACCGATCCGGCCTTCTCCCATCTACGCTCTGGCTTCGGGATCGCCCTGGGAGACTTCAGGGATTCTTATCGCGGAATATTCCCAGTTGGAAGGGCCCCACAGGGATCACTGAGTCCGGGAGTCAAACCTGCCCCCTTGGTGTTTTTAGCACCAACTGAGCTACTCTCAAGCTGTTGGGAGCTCCGCGGATGTCGTGCCCCTGGCACGGGAATGGTGGCAGCAGGTTTCTGCCCTGAAGCACAGACTCTGTCAGGACACACACGGAGAAGCTAAGAAGTCGCTCAAAGGCCTGGCTGGCTCCATGCTGTGTTCCCAGAAATCCCGCTGAACGGATTTTCCTGCTGTAAAAATAATGGATGAGTGCGACAGAAGGTTTCCCCCACTTTTTAACCAGAGACACCAGAGGCAGTTTGTGCCTGTTCTCATCCAGCCCTTTAACGGGGCACAGCTGCGGAGGGAACGACGTGAGGGGATTCAGGGCAGGCACAGACAGGACAGGCTGGCCCTGGAATGTTTCTGATGCAGGTTATGGCTTTCCAAGAACCTTTCTGGAGGTCCAGGGCAGAGGGAGCTGGGACAGCAATAATGGGACACCAACTTGCACCAGCTGCAGCTCCATCTCCATCTCCAGGAGCTTTCGTGCCTGGAGATGGCACAGAGCTGGACCACCAGCTGTGGGATTATGGAATATGTAGAGTGGCCAGCTCTGCGCAGCCAACGTGGGACAGAAACGTGGACTTTTTAACCCAAACGCCCTAACAGGGTCACTCTGAGGGCCCACACAGGACAAAAGGGAAGCAGAAGCTGTGTCAGGAAAGATGTCACACCTGTTCCCCCACAAAGAGTTATTCACTGCTTCTTTAGCCGTGGTCTGCAGGGAGCCCATTTTTACGTGCGCGTTGGAGGACCCTGAGGAAGCCTGGGAAGGGGAATAGTCTGAGTAAGTGCCTGAGGAAACGCTGTTATTCAGACAATGGATCTTATCTGCTTCAGACTCATCTGTCGACTCTGAAACAAAACACAGCAAACGCTTTCAGGGGGCGGCACTTGGGAACGACACGCCAGAAAAACACATTTTTCAGTTCAAACTATGGATTGCATCGATATGTGCACAAATATCCACGGGCTATGGTTTACAAGCAGAGGTGGAACATCCCCATCACGCGGTTTCATCTCAAAGGCTGCAAAAATCCATCAGTACCTTTCTTGTCTTTACCCAGCAGGACGAGTTTGGGGGGGTACAGCGGCGTCTCGGGCATGGAGGGACGGAGCTCCCCTATCCTCATCTCACTGCCAGGATGTCCAAAGGCATCCTGAGGGACACAACAAGGCACAGTGAGCACAGGCAACAGCAGCACACAAACGGTTCCCAGCCTTCTCCTCGCGATCGTTCAGACACCCCAAACCCACCACACGGGCAGTGCAGAAAGTTCTGATTTCTCAGCAGAAAGTTCCAATTAATCCCACACAAACCCTCCTCAAAATTAGGGCGAGGTGCTCGTCCTGGAAATGTGGACAAACCAGATGGAACTTGCAAGATACATCAAGGCCACGTAAACACTTTTGATGAAGTCAAGGTCACCAAAAGTGCTGCCAGTAGAAGGAAATAAACACAAATGGAAAGTAAACAATTGGTATTTCAGGAGGGAGGATTCCTCGCTCAGTTATTTCTGGTGAGTCCTTCCAGGGATTCAGCTGTCCCTGGAGCTGTACTTAATTAAAATGGCTCTGTCTCTAAGGAGTTTGTGGCTAAATTAAAATGATTTGGATTTAATAAACTTCTGCCTGAGAGTTCAGCACATCTGACCTTCACACAGGCCCTGCAACAGGACGTGTGCTGAAAATAACCCCGGTTAAACCGCGGGAGGAAAGTGGGACTCATTCTTAGAAAGAGATATTTTAAATTAGGACATTTTGGCCCCTAGGGTGGCTAGGAGGGAACGAAGGCAGCAGCAGGAATTTTGGAGCCCTTGTGATCCCTGCAGAAAGCTCAGAGGTGAGGAGGGTGAGTGTCCTGGGCAGGTGGGGATGGTGACACAGGAGGATCTCTGCACCCTGCCAGGCTGTGAAGGTTCTCCAGTGAGTTTGGGGAGGGAAGGCAATAGGGAGAGATGTAATAATCAGAGAAACAATTTAAACTGCAGTACCCAACCAAGTCCACATTGCTGGAATGTATACTGCTGCAATGTTTTTAACATTTTCTTGTTTTTACTTACAGGGAGGAAACTTTCAGAGGTTTACTGCCATTAACTACTTCTTGTGGTGACAGAGATTTGTACAAGCATTTGCCACGTGATTTATCCTTGCAGAATTTAATTCTGTTTACACCTGAGCTATTCCAACCCCTGCATTTGATGTTCTTCTGGAGGCAGGACCTTCCCAGAAGAGCCATCCTCAGTTTGATCACCCTCAGGGCTGATATTTAGGGCAGCACAGTTCCACGGTGATTCCCACACGGGGTGATCCAGTCCAGCCTTCCCTTCCCCATGCAGAGGATTTCCCTGGTGCTCCACAGGTGCCCAGTGACCCCCCAAACCAAAGCCCAGTGCAGCCCAACTACTTCTTGTGGCAGTGGGACAAACTGGTGGGAGCCCGTTGCTGCGGGCAGTGCGGGTGCAGAGGGTGAAATCTCCACCTGAGCAGCCCAGGCCTGGCTGTACCTCTGAGCTCTGGGCTTTGTCCTCCCTGCCCGGGGCTTCCAGAGGTGATTTCGGGCTGTTCTCAGGGTCAGCCAGGGGGCTCGTGGGGGATTCTTTGCTTTCTTTATCTCGGACCTGGAATCCCAATATTGTGCCATGAAACTTCCAGGAGTTTTAAGCTTAAACTGCCCCCCTTGCTGTAAGAGGGGAAGATCCAGCAGCTCCATTTTTGACAAGATGGTGAATTTCAGGTGCGTGAAGTTCCCTATTTAACAGTGTTTTCCTTTTCTTTTCATCCCCCAGCCCAGCTATTCCAACAAAAACCAACGCACTTTTGAAAGAACCACTCTGGCATCTGTGAATCTGCCGTGAATATGTGAAATACGCTGTAAAAACCCCAAACCATGTTCCACTTACTTCCACTCTTCTGAAGAGGGCCTTTTTCTTACAAGCTCAAGAACTAAAAGGTCACTAACAGGAGGAAAATTGGAAGGAGAAGGGGAAGAGAGAGATGCAATTGTGTTGAGTCAGGATTTATTCCTCAGGATTAACTGGGGAAGGATACAGGAAGAGGGCAGAGAACCGTGGTGAGGACAAAATACATGGCAGAAACCATTAAAACAACTGGCAAGGGAAATATCATCAAATATTCAGGCTGAGAACACAAGAATATGAAATTATAGTCTGGAGGGACAGAATTTTTGGAATGACGAGGCTCCTGGAATCTGCTTGGAGCAGCCCAGGGCTCTGGGAAGGGATGAGCCAGAGGAAATGTGGGATATTCCCAATCCAAACACATCAAGAACAGGAAATATGAAGACCTGACTTGCTGATTTTGATATTCCTCACTGTTCTCATGGAAAGGCAGCACAACTCCCTAAATAATCTAAGACTCCTCTTTGGCCAAACCTCACATCTTTCAAAAAGAATTAGAATGATAAAGAGGTTTGTTTCAATTAATGATTAATCAAGACACTGTTTGCTTATTGTGAATGAAGGTGAAGGATGGTACAGAGGATTTGAAATGCAGCTCCTCATTCAGTTCCTCATTCCAGATGTTCCCTTTCATTATTTAGAAACAGTTTCTGAAGAGATACGTGCAAATTAATTGCAGGGAAAGCCAAAAGAGATCAGAATCCCGCTTATCTGAGGATGGGAAGCGAGCACTGCACCTGAAATTCAATTACCTGGGATCACAAACTGCCTTCAGCCTTTAGCTACACCACAGCACACCTGCAATTTCAAAGTGCACTTTAACTCGAGGCTTGAGTTTGGCTGCTAATTATCTGCAAAGCAAATGGAGCTTAATTATGTTTTATTTAATGGGTTACAATGGAAATCAGGCCAATATTGTTCACAAAACCATTCACACTTTGCCTACACTTCCCATGTGTTTTATCCTCGTGCAGGAAGCCAAGGAGAGGGAAATGTGTCTGCACCACCCTAATTAGAGCCAAAACCCCTCCCAGTGTCTGGGAAGGACAAGAACATCCCTTTTCTTTCCTTCAGCTGGTGGAATAGTTGTGGTACCACTCTTGGGTACATCCCAGGGAAATTAGAATCTGAGAAAGTTCCCCCATCTCCATTCCAACCCAGAAGGTGAAAGCTCATCCTCGCTGGCACGTGGGAACAGGGGGAGCTCCCAGCTCTGCTTTGGGAGAGGATCAGGGAGGAAACTGCAATCCCATTATTTAGTGGCACTTCAGGAATTCCCCTGGGCTCTGGCTGCAGCAGCTCAGCTCCTTTTGCAGAGTTTTCTGAGGTTCCTGTATCTCCACACACCCAGGGCTGTCTCCAGAGCAGCATGCCAGAGTCCCTGGTGTTCATGGTGCCACTGCCATTTCCTCCTTCCTCCCACCCCTGGGGAGCATTCCCTGGCTCTGCCAGCTGCCAGGACCCTGCTGGGGCTCAGCTCACAGGGGTGTTCGTGGTTTCATGGAAAAATTCAACGTTATTTTAACAAATATTAACAAACCACTGATTTCTGGAGGCCACGGGACCAACGCCTAAAACCTCTGCCAGGCCACACGGCTCAAATTCCAGATGGAAACACGTAGGGATAATTAAAACCCACAGAAAGCTGTTGAGAATATTCAAGTTCAAACGACAGATAATGCAAAATAAATTCTACATATTCAGCGACAAGAGCAGAATGTCAAGAGTTGTGGCCCAAGTCACCAGCTGGTTCAAGGACCAGATTTACACAGTGAGAATTGAATGAGTCAAAAGGAGTAATGGTGGAATTGAAGGTTTCAGATTTAGATGAAAACATGAGTGATTTAACTTCACTATTTTAGATGAAATTAAATATTTAACTTCAATATTTTTGTCCTAATTGAAATCGTGCCTAGAGTTGAAGTCTTCTGAAGCCAACTTGAAGAGAAAACTTTGGGGAGTTTTTTTAAGGAATGAAAATGTTTAACTGCAAATAAAACACAGCACTGAGAGAGCAGCTACAGCTGAACGTGTAATATTTGTGCCAAAGACATGGAAAACTGAGGGAGAACAATTCCTGCACACAGGACTGGCCACAGACAGGGCTATTTCAAAGACAAGGAGTTTATCACAATGTTCAGATGACAGAGGAGCGAAAAAGAAGGAAAATATTTTTCCTCCTTTATTTCTTTTCAGCATTAAAGCTTTGCAAAGATTTTCAGGAACGCTGGCATTCCTGCAGACCTCTCCAAGCTTTTAAACTCCCGTAGGAAGGGATTTCCCTTGTTTCTGAATGGGGCCTGCCCAGAGGTTTGGTGGGGTGGATGAGACCAAGGTCCAGCAGGGCTGCAGGATTTAGGAATTTACCTTTTGGGGATTAATCCTGGGATAAAACTTTGTCCTCGTGCTCGGCACACACTCCAGGAAGGGCTGGATCCTGCAGCTCACTGGGGGTCACCACCCCGGGCTGCTCCCTGCAGTGGAAGGAGCTCTCCTGCTGCCTTCATTAACTCTGGGCAGCGTTAATTGGGTTCCTGCTCCTACCAGGAATCCCAGGAGCAGAGCACAGCAGGGCCAGACAGGACCAAGTGGTCTTTAAGGGATTAAATGGGGTGGGATGGAAATGGTGCCTGGGCCCATCCTCCTGTCACGTGCCAGCCTCACATCACCGAAATGTAACAGAGTGCTGGGATAAACCCACGGCAAAATTCCCATCTGGGCAGATTTCAACCCGAAAATTCAGCAGCATTGGGAAAAACAGCAACTCAATCTAAACCTGAATGCAACCCAGCAACTCAATCTAAACCTGAATGCAACCCAGCAACTCGATATAAAACTGGATGAAACTCAGCAACTCAATATAAAACTTTACAGGTGAAACACGCAACTCTGGGGTCTGAGGTTCCCAGCAGATCAAAACATCATTTGGGGGTTCAAAACCCTGGGAAAAGAGCCTGGAATCCTGGAGAGGAACAAGGATCCTTCACAGTACCTCCACTGAGATCTCCTTGGGGGTCAGGGGCCACTTGTGCTCGTACTTGTCCTTCCCCGTGGGGTCACTGTTGGCAGCTGGGGCCGAGTTCTCGGGCCGCACGCCCAGGCTGGGTTTGCTCACCAGGTTCTGCACAGATTTCACCATGTTCTTCAGATCCTCGGGGTACGGGGTGGGGTAACGTTTCAGGTTTATCTCCACCTGGACGGTCACAAAATGATGAATTAAAAATTAGGAATGAAAGCAGAGACACAGAATGGGAACAGAGTGCAAAGTGAAGCCTGGTTACAGTACTGGGCTGAGGAGGGCACTTTCCTCACGGTTGGGTTGATCTGTCTGGGGAGTTTGAGGAGCTCAGGACTGAAATTTGCTCCCTGACTCTCTGTCAGCCCAGAATGGAATCCCAGCGACACAAAATAAGGGATGGGAATGGTTCCCTACAAGCCCATCTCTCACCCTGGGAGGGTTTTGGTAACTCTGCTCTTGTGCTGACACATTCCATCACACTTCCCCAAACAGCCCTGCTGTAAATGCAGAATTAATTCAGCCACGCTCCGTGTACTCAATTAATCTGAATTATGGATGGCAGGCGAGAGCAGGCTCTGATCCTCTGGGAGCCATTTGCTCCTGGAGATGGATGATGTTCCCACACAGCCGGGTGTCTGTGACCCTTTTCTGGCTCAGGAGAACAGACCCAAAGCTCTGCAGAGAGCCCCAAGGCCTGACTGAGCTCCAACTCCCTGACAGACCCACAGATTTCCTGGAAAACTCCCCAGCTGAACTTCCCGAGTTTCCCAGAGCGTGTCAGGGTAACTTCAAACTCCTCCTGGTGATAAAGGATCTGGAATTTACCACACAGCAGCTTTTACCTCATGGTGTAGGTGAGCTGACAAAGGAGCTGATTTTATTAGCTCCCTGCCAGAGCTGCTGGATTTAAATTCCCAACAAGCAGGAAAAATGCAATTTTGGATTCAGCTGAAAATGCCCTGTCCACAGGAACGTTTCAGAGGCAAAAGCATGATTGATTTGGTAAATAAAACTGTATCAAGTGCTGGCATCCAGATCTGAACCAGGAGAGAGCAAACATCACAGAGCAGAATGGAAAATGTTAAAATCTATGAGTGGGATGTCACTTTTAATAAAGAATCCCAACAGAAAAAGATAAATTCAGCCTGGAAAGCAGCACTAAAGCTCTGCTTCAATTATGGTTGAGTGGAATCGTGTTCAGGGGTGGCCTCATGAAGCACTTGGTGTCTCCCAGAGCTCGGGCCATGGTTTGAGGGCAAGGGCTGAGAGCCAAGGCACAGAGCAAATCCCCAGGAACGCCAGCCAGGGAGGGGGAACTGGAGGCTGGGATGAGACAGACAATCCCAAACAGGGATTCCAGCAGGAGCTCCACTTCCCTGGGAGTGTGAACATCAAACAGCCAAACTCCTGCAGCTGTGCTGGGGGACAGCACTGGCATGCAGATCTTCCCCTCACTGATCCACATTTTCCATCCCAGAGGAATTCTGTATTCCCTGCCAATCCCATTCCAACGCTACATCAAAAGCAGCCTGACCCCAAAGACAGAATTTTCAAAGTTCAAAATCCTTGATGGAGAAAAGTTATTGAACAATTCCAATTACCAAATCTATTTTAACATCTGTCTGGCTGAAAGTTCAGTTTGATGAGAGATAAAAAGTGAAAACTTCTGCTGCTGTTATAAAATGCTGCAGTGTTGGTGGTTACTGCCTGTTGAGAATTTAAATTTATTTAAATTTATCCCTTAAAGCTCTGGTGAAACTGCTAAAAATGTTCATGTTGAAGTCTTCAGCCATGTCACCCCCAGGTAAAATTCTGATAAAAGTGGTGGAACAACAGAAAACTTTCCCAGATGCTGTTTTCCATGCATGACCCGTAAACCTGCAATTCATCCAGGGTAAAATTACACTTTAATCTATTTATTGTGAGGTGAAGGTTGCTTTTGGCTTCATTTTCTATTTCACTAAAGCAGCACAGTCCATTAGCTCTGGGCACAGGAGCTGGAGAAAAATTCCCAACTGGGAAAAATATTGGGCAGAAAAATCAAGAATTTCCACCAAGTTTTAAATGGAATGTTAAACTACTATTTACAAGAGAACTGTTAACTTTAGAAGTAAAATCTGATTTAAATCTCCTCAGATTATTTTATCTCTGACCCTACGTTTCACCTTGGGTGTTCTACCACAGTTAGAAATTTGCAGGGTTGAAGTGTGGGATAATTCCTTTCTATTATTCAAGAAATAGACATTTTCATGCCTTGTAGAGTCTGACAGGCTTGAAAATACCCTCCTGACAATGCAGCTGATTGAGGGATTGATGGAGAGCTCTGAGATGACACTAATTTCACAAAACTGGGGGAGGAAATTCATGCTTTGAACTTCATTTTTCACAAGTGATGCCCTCTGCACCACACATTCCATGAGGCTGCAAAGCCCTCGTTGACTTCTGCTTTGAGAGGAATATGGGATTCCCTATGGGATTCAAATATTCCTAGAAAAGCAGTGGTTGGGCAGCAATTCTGTCTGCCAACAGAGAGTCAGTTCCCCTGGGGACAGAGCAGGGATGGGACATTAAAACACAAACCCAGTTCAATTCAAGAGCTGCGTGTTGAACTGTCCATAAAATGTGAATCCCAGAATAAACCCAGCAGAACTTACCTTGACTTTCCCTGGATTTTCCTCCTCTTCTTTCTTGTCTTCGAATTCAAAGGCCACAGTCATTCGCTGCTGCCTCTGCTCCTCCCACAGAGTGGGGTTAAAACTGTCACTGTCTGACTGGAAATCTGCAGGGATTGGAAAGGGAGATGGGAGTGACCCAAACAGACTTTTCCTTGTGGGTCACTCGGGTGAGTGTTTGAAAATGTGAGGGGGACAAGGGGAACTGAGAAACCATCCCAGAATTATAAATAAAAGTGGGATGAGGGTGGTGGGAAGCACCACCAGTGCTGGGGCAGCCCTGGACAATGGGAACTGAGAAACCATCCCAGAATTAGGAATAAAAGTGGGATGAGGATGGTGGGAAGCACCACCAGTGCTGGGGCAGCCCTGGACAATGGGAACTGAGAAACCATCCCAGAATTATGGAGAAATCTGGGGTGAGAGTTGTGGGAAGCTCCACCAGTGTTGGGGCAGCCCTGGAGCAGAGGGGGAGTGTGAAAATCCGAATTTAGTGCGGCTGTGGGAGGAGCAAAGCCTCGATCCAGCCAAGTTTGGAAGCCCTGAGCTCCCACACCACAGAGCTGGACATTCCCTGCTCCTGGACAGAGCTGACAATTCCTGGTGTGTGCACACCCAGAGCCGGGTTAAGACTGCTCCTGCAAAGCCTCTCTGAGCGTGAAAGGGCTTCAGAAAACGTCAGTGTGAAAGTGGAAACCAGAAAATGTCGGTGTGAAAATGGAAATCAGGAAATGTCAACCTGACAGCCTGGCAGTGCCAGGATTCCTCGGTGTGGGCCAGCACAGGGATGTCCCTGTGGCCTTGGCGTGTCGGTGGAGCCATGGCTGAGCCTTCCTCTCCCTCCCTCTGGAATTCCCTGCCCTCTGCACAGAAGGAGCTGCTGGAGCTTTACCTTCATCGCTGCGGGGCTGCTGGGGGAACATGTAGTTGGTGAGCACTCGCTGCTTGGTCTCGGGATGCGCCTCCGTCTGCAGCGGGATCAGAGCCTTGGACTGCAGGGAATGGGAACACATCCATGAATTCCTGGGAGCTGGGCAGGACCCAGCTCCCCCTGCACGGGGAGCACGAGGCTGGCTGCAGTTCTGCAGGAAAACCAGCTCCCCACGGGCTGGGAGCAGCGTGGAGCCTCCTCTCCCACTCCCACTCCTGCAATTCCCGTCATTCCCAGCGGAACCCAGCAGCAGGAATCCTGCCTGGGTGCTCCAAGGGAAAAGGATCAGGGAATAGCCACTGCACAGTTTAACACCCCTCGGGATGTGTTTTAAGCCAGGCCTAACGAAGAGTTAATGAATGATGAGGAGTAAATTCCTGGTGGTTGTCAGTTCACCTGGGAGTAAGCCTGGAGCAAGGCACTGCAGAACTCCCACGGAGCATTCCCTGAGAATTCCTGCTGTGTGTGACTCCAGCTGGGGATGTTCTACCACTGCTTTGCTCCAAGCTTGATCCAGGAGTGACTGGCACAGCCCAGAGAATGGAAACCCATCCGTGCTATGCCACAGGAAAGCCAAAATGCTGGAAAATGTTGCATATTTAAAGGGCTTGGGGTGCTCTGTGCTCGGGCTGCACAGCCAGGCAATGTTAATTCTTTTAATGGAAATCAGAGGGGAAAAAACCCCCCAAGAATCCTCATTTAACACATCAAAATTTAATCATAATTTTCTATTACCCCCCCTTTCAGCTTTCACATTTTTGGCTTGGCTCTAAAACTAAGTGTACATTTCAGACTTATTTTAGGGCTCAGCTGCTGCTGGAACCGTTGCATTTCTCAGGGTTCCTGTTGCATAATTTGCTTTAAAATAGAATCCCAAAGAATATCTGCTCTAAGCCAAAGCCCTGGAACAAAGAAAGGCCCCCTCAGATTTCAAAGGCACAGAAATGAGTTTTCTCCAAAGCAAGACCCAGAGTCCTTGTGCATCTTTGACTTTGAGTTTGAACTCTCCCTGACTGCAGTGGAGTTTAAAATATGCAGGGATGGGAGAAAGGATGGGAAAGGGGAAAAGGAAGCCAAGGATAGAGGAGCAGATGGAGCAAAGAGGTGGAACGGGATAATGACGAGTTTGGGAATCAACATCTTGAATTTCTAGTTCAAAAATACTCCCTTGCTACTTTTGCCCTTTATTTACTACTTTGGTAAGGAGGCAGAAGCTGATCCTGGTAAAATAAATCCTGCAAAGGTGATTTTTTCCTTGTTAAAAAATGATACCCAGCAGGATTTACGGCTGGATGTGGAAATCCAAAGCTGGGCTGGGAGCAAACCCTTCCAAAATTCCACTAAATCTTGTATTGAGTGGCAGGGTTCATTGACAGCCCTGGCTACAACCCCTTTCCTAAGGAAAACTGGAATATTGAAAGGCATTACCTGGTTGTCAGAAAGCCACAAGGCTGCCAGTTCTTTCAGTTTGGTAAAAGTGAAGGGCAAATTCTTCAGTCTGTAAAGGAGAATATTGGGACAAGGTGAATGCTTCATTTCCAGAATAATTTATTTAAAGATGTTGATCTCGATCACACTGAAATGGCTAAAATTTCACTGCTTTTAAAAATCAGTTTTACTAAAATGCAGTATTTTATCAATATTCCTATTATTATCATTATTATTATTATTCTACAGTATTTGATTAATATTCCACATTAAGGGTTCTATTTGGAAAGTTGAACTGCTGACATCACATCCTTTGGTGCTGAGGAGAGACCGATATTTTCCTTCGGTTAGAATGTAACAAAATTACATTTATAAGACAGAAACCAGAAAAAATCTTGGTCCCAGGGAGGTTTAGAGGAACCTCAGTGCCTCTCACAGAGCTCCTGTTATTGCACGCTGGAAGTTTGGAACAGAAACATTCCAAGATGATGGAAAATTCATTTTTGTCGGAACGTCAGACCAAAGATTAAAATAATATAAATATTCATGGTGAACCTAAATGACAAAATTAAATGGAGCGGGGAAAAAATTAGCATTTTAATGAGACATTTAAACACAATTTCCTAAAAGGGATCTGGGAGTGGGAATGGGAATGGATGGCGGGATATTTGTGGAATCTTCATTGATGTTTTTCCCATCACTCCTTCTGGACAGGGTGTTTTTATGGAATCATGGAATCCAGGATGGTTTGGGTTGGGAGAGACCTTAAATCTCACCCCATTCCACCGTTCCATGGGCAGGGACACCTTCCATGATCCCAGGGTGCTCCAGCCTGGCCTTGGGCACTTCCAGGGATCCAGGGGCAGCAAATCCAGGAATTCTCTTCCAGAAGAGAATCACATCCTCACATCCCAGAATTCCCTCCCAAAATCCCACCCATCCCTGCTCTTTCCCAGCACACGGCCTGGCCCAGCCATGGGCTGAGGCTCTCCCAGCTTTTGGGAGTTGAAGGATGTGGGAGGAACCGGAGCGTCGGCAAAACCGAATCCTAAATGGGATTTGGGAGAAATGGGGAGGAAAAGCCCTTCAGTGCCAGACTCAGAGGCTGCAGCCCATGGAAGTGATTCCCACGTTTCCAGGCACCTCAGGGTGCAGCAGCTGGAACACAAAAGTCAGGACGAGACTGGAAGTGGGGAGCACTGGGATGCTCCAGGGAACTTGGGTGGAGAGCTGGGAATCAGGGAGAAGATTCCCCTTGGAGCTGAGGTGATTCCACACTGATTTTCCAATTCCATGCTCAACTAAGCCACAGAACTCTGCATTTTTCATTTGTTCTGCCAAGACCGCTGGACGCAACTTTAAAACATCAAACAAGGCCCGATTTTAAAGAGTCTTCCAAAGGAAAAATCTCAAATTCGAGATCAAAGATGGGGAGCACCCAAAATCATCGCTGGGCTTTGAGTATTTCCAGCTAAGCCAAGTCCCAGCCTCTTTTTCTAATACAATTGTTTTGCTTTTAAATTGTGTAGTGCAGGAAAAACCCTTCATCTGTAACAACACATGTGCAAGCGCCCTGACTCAATCCTAATTCCTGACCAAATCCTAATTCCTGACCAAATCCTAATTCCTGCCCAGGAGAAGGAAAGGACACGGGGAACAGAACTTTTGTGGATGGATGGTGAGGTCTGAGGAGCTTTTCTGACCTCTGTGGGTTTGACAAGCTGTGACCCCAGAAGCGCAGACAGGAAGGGGGGATTCTCTCAGCCCTTTTAGGAACAGGAAGGGGGGATTCTCTCAGCCCTTTAAGAACAGGAATGGGGAATTCACTCAGCTGTTTTAGGAACGGAAAGGGGGGATTTTCGTGGCTCTTTTAGGAACAGGAAGGGAGGTTTCTCTCAGCTCTTTTAGGAACAGAAAGGGAGGTTTCTCTCGGCCCTTTTAGGAACAGGAAGGGGGGATTCTCTCAGCCCTTTAAGAACAGAAAGGGAGGATTCTCTCAGCCCTTTAAGAACAGGAAGGGGAATTCCCTCAGCCCTTTAGGAACAGGAAGGGGGGATTCTCTCAGCCCTTTAAGAACAGAAAGGGGAATTCTCTCAGCCCTTTTAGGAGTAGGAAGGGGGGATTCTGTCAGCCCTTTAAGAATAGAAAAGGGAGTTTCAGCCCTTTCAAGAACAGGAAGGGAGGGTTCTCTCAGCTCTTTAGGAACAGAAAGGGGAGATTCTCTCAGCTCTTTAGGAACAGAAAGAGGGGATTCTCTCAGCTACATCAAGAATAGAAAGGGAGGGGGTCTCAGCTCTTTAAGAACAGAAGGAGGGGCTCTCTCAGCCCTTTTAGGAACAGCAAGGGGGGTCTCAGCCCTTTAGGAACAATCTGGAACTAAAAGAAAGGCCACTTACCAGTAACCGAGGCTCTGTGGGAAGTGTAGCCCAAATGAACTTTTCTAACAATTCTACCTCTCAATCACAGGGCTCAGACCTGGAAGGACTCTGAGGAGAGAGGAGAAGCAGATGGGAGACAAGGTGTTTGTGGCTACCCACGGACAGGGACGCTGGCTGCTGGCAAGGAATTTGGGATTTCCGGACTCCCACGAGTGCCTGAGGCCGAGCAGCCACCCCTGGGAGAAATTTGGGATGAGCTGGAGCTCCCAGAACTTCCACAGGGCTGCAGCTGCACAAACACCTCCCCAGAGCCACTTCTGGATCCAGATCCAACCCCTGCTGGCTCTGCCGGGCAGGGCCAAGAGAATCCTGCCTTCCCTTTGGAAAGGCTTGGAGCTGGGAAGATAAGGGGAGAGAGGACAGCCAGGTGTGGAGATGAGGAGTTTGGATGCAGTTTTAGAGGGCCTGGCGTGGGGAAGGAAAGCTGGAGTTGCCTTGGGTAAAGAGGAATTGCAAGGTGGATGTCTGAAGGAAGCCCTGAAATTCAAAGGGCCGGGTGAGATCAGCAAGTCCCGACATCCAGGGGTGAGGAGAAGACACGGAACAGGGCGAAGGTGTGTGGTGGCTGAGCCCAGAGACCCAAAACGCACCAGAGAGGGGCTCAGCCACCGATTCCCCCTGAGCAAAATGGAATCTGGGATTCCCACTGGGCCCAGCTCCAAACTGGATCAGAGAGGGGCCCAAACTGCCCCAGCCTGGGCAAAACGTGTCCCTTCCCCCAAGGGCTCGGAGCAGCTCCCAGGGAAAGAGCTCCTGGGATCTCCCTCCTCCGCCAGATCCAGGGAAGAGCAGAGGGCCAGAACTGCTGTGGGAGCACGGGAATGTTCCCAGTGGGAAGTGGAGCCCCAGCTCCCCTCAGCGTGAGCGTGTGGCCTCATCCAAAGGAGCAACAGGGATCGCCTGAGCGGCGATGGAGGGAGCTGGGACCACAGAAAAGTAAAAAAATCACTGAAAATCCAGCATTAAGGAGGTGTCTGAACTTAATCCAGACTCCTTGGTGCAGAAGGTGGGAACTTTTTAGTTTTCATTGAGGTGGGAAATTCCACGGCAGAAGAGTCATCCCAACACCTCGGCAGGGCAACGTTCGACCTCAGCCGGAGCTGAAAGCAACAGAGGAAAGATTTGGAAAGATTCACTTCCCAAACCACTCCAGAAAAGTACAGGAGACGATTCCACCAGGTTTAAAGACAATTCCACCAGGTTTGAAGACAATTCCACCAGGTTTAAAGACAATTCCACCAGGTTTAAAGACAATTCCACCAGGTTTAAAGACAATTCCACCAGGTTTAAGGGTCGAAGGTCTGGGATCTGGGCCACCAGACACCACTGAGGGAGTGGGAAGGGCACAGCTGCCACATCCCACCCCACGGAACAAACACCACGTCCCACCCCATGGAACAGCACGTCCCACCCCACATCCCACCCTGTTGGGGAAGATGAAACAGCGAAGTTTTATTTCCTGACAAAGATGCTGAGAATATGAAAACTGTAAGCGAGACTGAAATGAAAGCAAGCTTTGAGATACCAGGCCTCAGTTACTGAACAACTGGAAAACAANCCAAGCAAGGCCCCTACATCCACACCCTTAACAATAAACCTCATGCTCTAAAACCAAACTATAGAGATCTCTCATCACCATCTGTCCCATCCGTCCAGCACCGAAACATCAACCTTACAGAACCCTACACCACCCCACATCCCTGGGATGCTGGTCCCACAATCCCCTTCCTCCCCAGTGGAAATCCCGATCCTCTCCCAGCTGGGGAGAAGGGAGGAAGGGCAGGGAGCTGGAATTTTGCTGGAATCCAGGGAAGCCCTGCCTGCCCCTGCCCCTGGGCTGCCTCCCCCCATCCCAGCTCATCATCCCAGCCAGTCCCTGCACGCCAGGGATGGCCCTGGAATCAGCAGGAAAATCACTGGGGGAAAAAAACGGGAAAAATCCCCAAACACCCCCCAACAGTTCCCTGCTTCCTCAGCTCACACTCCTGGCACAATTCCGGGTTGGAGAAGGGGGCAGTGACCCCGCTCGGGGTGGTTTAAGGTGCCAGGGAAGGCTCCCTGCATTCCTGAACTCCCCAGAAATCCTGGATCAGCGCTGTCTTCTGGCCCCCCACTCCTGTGTCCCCTCCTTTGTGTCCCCACAGCCTTGGGAACATCCCCCTGGAAATCCATTGGATTTGGGACAGGCCCACCCAGGATGGATTTTGTGCCACACGATTGCAACGCAGGACAGAACGGAACTGAATTAAGGAATTTGAAACACTGTTCCAGGGGGTTCTTCATATATAATTTATATAATTTCTAATTTATGTTCAACCTGAATCGCAGCGATGAAACTGCTGGAAAATCCTTCCCTAATTTTTCCTGAGTGTGGATGGTAATTCCTGGAGGGAAAACTGAATTCACCCCCCACACCTTGCACTGCCCAGCAAACCTGTGGTCATACTGGAAATTACCACGTTCCTGGCACATCCACACGGATAAATCTCAAGGAAATCCAGATTTTCCATGTGCCTGTGGCAGCACAGCACAGGGATCCAGAAAAGCTCATTTTAAGCATTTTGTTTCCCATCTAAGCATGGTCCTGTGCATAAGGACAGAAGAGTTTGGGGTTTGACAAAAAAACTCTGCTGAAGGAAATGAAAAATGTTCCTTTGATTTCAGTGGATGCAGGATGACAAACTCCTGTTTCCTGGTTCCCTGGGTATCAGCTTTTTAATCACGAAATATTACAAACCTACAGACAATGTGAAAGGCAAATATCTCAGTTTTTGCATGGAAACAGCAGGAGATAAAAGATGGAAATGGGTTTTAAGCTATTAAAACACACCAAGGTCCAGATTTTGGCCTTGTTCAGTTTTCCTGAAGTTTTCTTTGGATGTCAAAGGAACTGAGACCAAACCATAAAGATTAAGAAAAAACAACCAAGATTTTTTTCCTTATAGTTTAAATAAACTAAATTATAATGATACTATTTTAAATTAGAATTATAAAGATATTTTAAATTGTCATTTATTATTAATTTTTTATTATTTTTCTCTACATTTTAGAGAAACGTATCTTTACAAAAACCTCAAAGGAAAAGTTGAAATTTAAAAAAAAAAAATTCTCAAATTGGCTGGAAAAAAAAATGCTGTGAGCTGTACCTGTTATCACTGAGATTTAACACCCTCAGCTTCTGCATCTGGCCAATCTCATCAGGAAGAAATTCCAGTTTGTTGGAGCGCAGGGACATCACAGTCACGTTCTTACAGCTCCCAATCTGCGGGAATGGAAAAGCCAAAAGGATGGAATCCCGAATTTGGGAACGTTTATTATCACTTTTCATGCCAGGAGGTGGCTAAATGGGGTTTTACCGAAAGGCACAAAAGGCAGAAAACCCAGAATTCAAGAAGAAAATGACATTTTCCTGTTGGCCATAACTTCAGGGATTGCCTGGGGTTGCTCAGGGAATGCCTGGGTTGCTCAGGGAATGCCTGGGGTTGCTCAGGGAATGCCTGGGGTTGCTCCCACTGCTCCTCACAGAGATATTCCCAACTTCCCACGGATCTGCTGCTCAGTTTCACCACCGAGCACCTGGGGAACGTTCGCTCTCGCGCACCAGGACAGCGCAATTCCACAGGCAGCGGCCTGAGCAGGTGGTTTGCCTGATCTGTCGGGGCAGGGCCGGGATGCTGGCTCCCACAGGACATTCCAGCCTGGAATCAGCCCCAGAAGCAGGGGATGATTCAGGAAATTGAGGGAAGCTCACCTCTCGGGGCAGCTCCGGGAGGAAGTTCTCGTCCACGGCCAGCGTGCGCAGGTTGTGCAGGTAGCCGATGGTGGAGGGCAGGGACTCCAGCTCGTTGCAGCTGCAGTCGAACTCCTCCAGCAGGGACAGGCTGGAAGGGGAAAAACCCCTTCTGGTCAGCGACTGGATCATCAAAGGAACAGCCCCAGACTTGTGGGAGCTGCTGGGAACGGCCGGGGCAGGTCTGCTGCACCCCAGGAAACATCCCAGGCCAGGCTGGAGCACCTGGCACGGTGCAACGCGTCCCTGGTGGCACTGGATGGGCTCTGAGGCCCCTCCCAACCCAAACCATTCCATGATTTCTGTGATTTCCCCGGAATCCCTGTGATTCCCTGTAATAATAGGATTTTTGGAACCCGCTTTCAGGCCGCTTGGTTTGCCCTTGTTATCATTCAGGTTTTCTGGGATGTTGAAGGCATTTAAGAACACGAGGAAGGATTCCAAGTACTTCAGGCAGAGATCAGGGCAACTCCTATGGAGTCAAGAATTTACCCTTTCTTAACACAAATAACATTCCCAGTGGGAATATATGGATGTAATGCACATTGCAGAGCGAGATATACAAATATATACATATTAAATGCATAGGTTAGAGACGTGCATTAAAATATTCTGAAGAAATATTTCCTGACCCTCTCCTAAAATGAGACTGCAAATCAAAATTCTTCGGGTGAAAGTTGTGTGACCACCACAGGTGCCACCACCCAGCTGCTCTGCCCCCTTTGCTCCTCACACTCCACCTCTCACTCTCAAGTACTTTAATCAGAGTAAAGTTAAATAGCAGCCAATTATTTCTTCCTAAAATTTCCCATCTCCCTTGAGGACTCGCTGCCCAGAGGATTCTCTGCTTTTTTCCCCAGATATTTTGGTGGATCTGACAGGAAGTTTAGCTCTGAGCACACCTCCCACAGACCTTGTTGTTCCACAGGACTCACAGGAGTCACATCTGCAGGACTGCCCCTCACTCTGTATCTAATTTACCTTTATTCCAGTTCTTTAATTAAAATGATCTTTCAGCCTTCAAATTTGATGCCAAATGGAACCAGAGCTTGCTGCTCCTCCCAGGGAATCCTCAGAGCTTCTCTGTAACTGCTGCACTCCAGCAGGCTGGGAAGCCAAGGGATCAGGGAAGGGGTTCCTTGGAAAGCATCCAGAGGCTGTGTCAGGGTCTGTTCCAGCTTTCCCTTAAACCAGGCTCTGCATCCAGCACAATTCAGCCCCAGCCACACCCGCAGGGATTTCAGGGAAGGCAAGGGCTGCGTTGTTTCCCTGCTTCACGGGAACGGAGGGAAGCGTGATGGGAATGCTGTCAAACCACAGGATGAGCACATTCCCCCTTCCCTGCTGATAACACACCCAGAAATGAGATAAGCTCGTTGAGAGCTGCCACGTCCCAATCCATCAGGAAACCCGAGCTGCATCCACGGATGTTTCCCTGGCAGTGAAGGATGACTTTATCAGACCCGGATTTTCTCGGGAAGGTGATGCCTGGCACAGCCCTTCCCAGCTGTTTTCCTGCCTGCTGCCATCAGGAGATGGCACAATAAAAACACAATAAAAACACCAAAACACCTGGGGAGCTGTGTTTTCCCTCTGTAACCCCTGTGGTGGAAGAGCTGCACTTCAGAAGGGGATTTTCCATCCCTCATGGATTGGGCATGAAGGGAAGCTGACAGGAGCAGCCATAATTCTGACAGTGCTAATTTAGGTAAAATATCATTATCCTGGCTGTGCTGTCGGGAGAAATTCCCATCATTCCTGAAAGGTTCAAAGCAAGGCAGACACAAGGCAGCTGCTGCTCAGTTGGGCACCCACTGGAACGGGGCAGTTCGTGGTCCGGGGAAAAGCAGGAATATTCTCAGAGAGATGAGTAGAGAGATTCATGGAGCAGGAAGAGCGATTCCAACCCATCCAGGATCCATTTCCGACAGCCACAGATGTTCCCAGCAGCCACAGCACCCAGGGAAAGGCCAAAGCAGCCCTGATCCCAGGGGTCACCTCCGGGCTCTGTTGTCCAACGTCAGGCAGGAGGAATTTTGCAGAGCAGAGAATCCCAGGATCCCAGACTGGTTTGGGTGGGGAAGGACCCTAAAGCTCATCCAGGGCAGGGGCACCTCCCACTAAAACTCTCCAAGGATGATCCAGCCTGGGCTTTCGGTGGCTCCAGTTGGAATAGGTCACAAATACGGATTATTTTTCCCAAATGGCATCACAACAGTGAAATTCTTATTGGAGCAGGCCATGGCCAGGGCTTGGAGCAGCCTGGGATGGTGGGAGGTGTCCCTGCCCTGGCAGGAGGTGAGATGGGATCATTTTGCAGGATTTTGGAAGCCACCAAGCTGCAGCCCCTCAGCAGAAGGAGGCAAAGCCATGGGAGACATGATACCAGAGAGCTGCAGAGCATCCCGAGTGCTTCCCATGATCCCAGCTCCTGGAATCCTTCTGGCTTTCCCACTGAGGCTTCTGTCATATTTTAGGAACTCTCCATCCCTGCGAGGCCCCAGCCAGATCCTTCCCAGCTCCAAGGCCTGGCTGTTGCCATGGGAACAGATGGATTTCCCCCAAATTCTTCTACTTTTGCTGCTCTGCTCATCCAAATTGATTCACACAGAAATCTTTGGTTTTCCTCTTGGAAAATTGGATATATTTTACCTTCTTCCCCCCTTGCACTGAAAAATCCTCAGGATTAAAAGTGGTGCTCCAAATTTAAATGTCACAACCTGGGCATTGGAAGTTATTTCATAACTCTGTATATTTGTCTTATTTTATGTTTGAAAACCCACACTCTTTGAGCAGAAGGGAAAAGGTATTTTAATTAAAAATGATGAAACTTGGACTCACTTTCCAATGGCATTGGGCAGGATTGTGAGCTGGTTGTCATCCACCTTCAGAGTTGTCAGTCTCTTCAACAATCCTGCAGGAAGAAATCATGGATAAACAGCTCCCATGGAGATTTCCTGGAATCCCATAAGCAAGGATTTGTAACCCGGAACAGCTCTGCTCTGGATTTTAGGAAGTATCATTCCAAATGGATTTATTCCTGCTAAATGCCCTCTAAAAATCAGTCTGGGCAGAAAGCCACAGAACAAAAATCCTGGGATTGATGGGGAGACGTAGAAGAGCAAGATGGAAAATAGGAGGAGAAGGCACCCAGTAAAAGTGTCACTAATTAGCAGCATTAATTATTTAGCAATAGCAATCCATGTTGGAATCTGGGTAAATGGATTTAAAATGGAGGGGTTTTACAGTTCCACATTCAAAGAGAAAGTGAAAAGCAAATATAAGGGATGAGGATTGAAGGGAAATATCCCGATGGACAGAGGGATGTGCCTATGGCCACTCAGCTCCCAGAACTTCCACAGATCTGAAATAATCCAGGAATTCCATGCATGTAAAACAGTCAAAATAAAATCAATAGTTTGAATTATTTTCTTTTTATTTCCTTTTTCCACTGTGAACAGCAAATTCCTGCCAGAGCTTCCCATTGTTCCCATCATTGCTCTCCGACTGATTTTTAAATTTAAACCAAGTCAATTCTGTCCTTCTTGGCTTCTTTTCCTTAAAACAGCAAACCAGGTGGATCAATTCCTTCCAAGCAGGGAATTCTGCTCCTGACTTTACAAAATAGGAGTGTCCAGACACCATTTTCCACCTCCTCTGGGATTTAATGGCAGGCCTTGCTCCACGATTATAAAATCCCGTAATTCCAAAAAATAACAATAATAATTTAAAAAATTATTTTAAGAATATATAACATGGAGAGGAATCCCTGAGCTTTTCCTCACCTATGGAATCTGGCAGCTGCTGCAGCATGTTGGATGAGAGGAGGAGATCCTCCAGCCCCTCACAGCCCGAGATGTCCAGGTCGACCGTCTCGATCCTGTTTTTGGACACATCCAGGTACACGAGCTGTTTTAACTTCCCTATAGACTTAATAGCACGTGAGACAGAGTTACTTGAGCAGATAGAGCTGTTAATTAGAGTGTTAATTAGAGACAAACACACAAATCCAGCTGATCCAGAGTTATCTCAGCACCCTTCCGATTGTTGCTGTCCCCGCGGCAGGGCCGGGGTGGGCTCGGCCTCAAAGGAGCAAAATAAACCCCCCCAAGTTAATTAATGTGCTCCAAATTCATTAAATCTGAGAGAATTTGGCATTCCTGGGCATGCAGCTGAGTTATTTCTCCATTTGGACACAGATGCAAGGGATATTCCCAATTCCCACCTCCCACCAGGCAGGTGGAGCTTTTCTGTGTTGACCACCCCATAACTTTTATAATAATTAATTCATTAATTAATGACTCTGTGCACCCACCCGAGAAAATGCACGTGTTCCCGGCCAGGCAATCACCAAACCCCCCAGTAATTCCATAAAATAAATGTCCATACCCCAGGTAGCACTTGCAAGGAATTATTGTCCATCCACAACTCCTTTAGATTCTGGATTTGTTCGAGAACCTCAGGCTGAGGAAAAGAAGAAATAATTATGGGCAGCTGAATAAAGCAGTATTCCTTTAGTTAAATAAAAACCAATATTTTGCTCAAAAAAAAGCTTCCCTCTTCACTTCCCTTTGGTTTTTATAACCCAGCTCAACCTTCCGGGTGCTTAAGGACAAGAAGAGAACATTCCCTTCGTGTAATTTAACCAGTGCTGCTCTTCATCAAAACTTGTAAAATTTAAGAACCTTTTGCAAAAGAAATGAGCCCAAAGGACACATCCTTGGGAGATTTAATATCTGCAGTTGGCACAGCCGGGAGTCAGAATGCTCAGGAGATAATGGGCACTGATAAAACCTGGAATTGCAAAATTAAACTTTCATCTGTTTTATTCTTTTTGCTCTTCAGGGTATCAGTGAGAGGAGCTGGAAAAGGCAATTCCCCAAACCACTCCTCACTCCTTACAGCTGGGGAATTCCAGAATTAGCAGCTCACAAACATTCCCAGGTTTCCTCAGCAGTGTTTTCCTTTCCCACGAAACGCTTTCCACAGCAAACCAAGACCTGGAATTTGCCTTCGCCCTCTCAAATTGTAGAGATTTTTTTTTCTAAGCCTGTCAGAACCTGGTATTAAATATTCCATGAAATATTCCATGAAATATTCCATTCCCAATCAGGTTCCAGCATTTGGAAGCAGTGCAGTTGCCTTGGAATGATTCCAACCCAGGCAGAAACAAATGGACCTTCAGACCCTGGGTTGGAATGTTGCCATTCCCAGAAGAAATCTGATTTTCCACTTGCCCAGGGAATGGTGGGAGAAGCTCCTGATGCCTCAGCAGATGAGAACAGAGCTGATGAACAGGAGAACTCATTCCTTGTTTTCCACATCTCCACGTAATGAGTTCCTATTAAAAACTACTGGTGAACATTTTAAAGATGATTTATTTTGCCTCTGTTAATTCCATTGAAATTCTGCTGTCCCTCCATGATTAAAACCACTTCTCATTTCCAGGCTAAATTGATTAATGGTCATTTGATACTATTTGTTCCTGTGCTGATTAATGTTTCTTTATCCCTCTGGAGTGTTCACGGGCTGAGGTCATTATGGATAATCATAATTTCCCCTCTCAACTTTAATTTGCTCTTAAATCCCTCTCATTAACAGACACCTTCCTCCAAGGCCTGCTCCTGGGCTCTACAGAGCACACTTGGATGGGGAATTCCTTGGATTATAATTTCCCAAAATGATGGGATTTCCCATCATTATGGAGCACCGTGGAATATTCCACATTATGATCCAGGTGAGATCTCGTGGATGGGCTGGGGTTAGAGTGGCATTAAAACCTTATTTGTCTCTGTTAGAAACGCTTTGGGTCTGGTCTGTTGGGGGAATATTTTCATTTTCCACATAGGCTGCTGCAATTGGAATAGAGTAGAATGGGAATAGGAATGGGACAGAAAAGGAATAGGAATAGGAACAGGAACAGGAATAGGAACAGGAATAGGAACAGGAATAGGAACAGGAATAGGAACAGAAGAGAACCAGCTGGAAGGGTTTTACGTAGGCCAGCTCCCTGACCAATTCAGTCTGACCAAACCTTACAGGATATTATTCAGGGAATTCTCCAAATGCCCCCTAATCCCCCTCTCCAGGAGCCTGTTCCAGGGTCTGACCACCCTCTCCATACAGAAAAGCTTCCTGGGATCGAGTCTGAAATGAAGACCCACAGGAATCTTTGATAAAATTACATTCTATTTTATCCTCTTTCCTTTTCCTTCTCTCCCCACCTTTACCTCTTCGCTTCCTGAGTCTCTCCCAGAGCCTTGCTGCTGGCTGCAGACTCCTGACCCTCTGGAATTGGGTGGAGAGGAGCCAAACCTGGCAAAGCTGCTGCCTCCCCGTGCTCCTCCTCTTCCCAGGGCCAGGCTGTGACCCCCCAAAGCCAGGGAGAACCCAAACCTCGGGATCTGCTGCTCCTGGAGACCCGAGGCAGGAGCTGCCTCCTGCCTTCCTCGGTTCCATCCAGGCCCTTGGATACAGCTGCTATTTAGGGAGCCACAATTTGTATTCCAGGAACGCTCCCGGCTCCCGGGATTTGGGAATCTGGTTCCCAGCAGGGTGGATGAATGCAATGAGTTCGTTTTGGCCACGCCAGCCCCGTGCCTGTGGCTCCAGGTGGCTGCAGGAAGGGCAGAGGCTTTTCCAGGTCCAAGGGAAGGGCCACAGCAGCCCCAGGACACCAAAGGAACGAAGCTCTCCCACACCACCAACTCGCCCTTCTCCAAGAAAAAGGAAATTTCTACGGAAACCCAGGCCAGATTTTCAGAATCCATGAAAACAGGACCTTTTAATCCTTTTTTCCAGGTGTGAGTTAAAGGAGCACCACTTTTCCTGAGGCATTCCTGCACATTCACACTGTTCCCTGGCCTCTCGGCCCATTTGGCTCCGGGCATTTGATTCCAGTTCCTACATTTTTGGAGCAGCTGCCTGAAAAATGAGTTCCCTTGGGAATTGTGGCCCTGACAGCAGGATGGGGCCACCCCTGTCCTGATCTATCACTCACGGGGTCACTCTACTGCCATGGAAAAATATGAAATATTGTCCAGTTCTTTTCCAACACCACAAATCCAAGCCACCCCCAGAAGAGCCGCTCTGAACTCGGGAAGGATTTCATTCCTACAATTAAAATTCCAAGCAGCGCTTCTGAAAATTTCATTCTGTTTATCCACGCTGAAGATTCTAATTAAAAATCGGAGTTAAATCCTCTCTTTTCTCCTGCATGGAATAAATGAGCAGCCTGGAACAGGGTGGGAGCTGCTCCATAAAACAGATGTAGAGACTTTGCTACAGCTTTTTACCACCAGGTGACATTTCAGGGCTTGTTTGAAGTGGAATTATCTCCGTTTTAACCAAAGCTACAGGAACTATTCCCTCATAGGGCTGTAATCCCTGATCCTGTTCTTCCATGACTCCCAAGGAACAGCATCTCTTACTTCCTGTGCTGACAACACAGAAAATTCCCCAAAGATTTAAATCTCAGGGAAATGAATTCTCATCTTGGGGACGAGTTAGGGACAGAAACTCCTTTGGGAGCCCCAGATTCTCTCTGCTGGAATTATAGAATCCCAGAATGGTTTGGGTTGGAGGGAAACGTGTCCCTTGCCCAAGGCCACGATCCCACAAAGCCTTCCCAGGAAAAGCTGAATGCTCCATGGACAGAACACCCAAACCCCCAGGTTTCCCATTAAAAACTGGAGCATTTCTTACCAGCTCAGAGAACTCATTATTGCCCAGATCGAGCCTCTCCAGCTGAGTCAGTTTGTGCATTGACCTGGAACAGATGAGGAAAGACTTAAAATGAGATTTTTAACTCGCAAAATGTCAGTCAGATTTGGTTGGGATAAAAATAAAGCTGCATTGATACTGTGATGGCAAAAAAGAATTGTACCAGTTTGATGCTGATGCAAATTTAAACAATATTTTCCATCCTTGAGACGTTAAATGGGGTTATTGAACTCAAAAGCCAGCAACAGTTATTTTTATATAAAAACAAACAAAATCTTGGTAGAATTTTGCATATTTGCCCAGGAAAATGCCCCATGATATATTAATAAGTGATTGAAATGAAATAGAACAGAAATCGTGGCTTTTTGGTAGAGATTTACGCATTTGTTGTGGTTTTTTAGAAACCCCTAGAAAGCATTTGGACTCTTGAGCCAGGTCCCCTGCTCTGAGGTTCTGATTTAATCAAGTTCAAAGTTAATAAATCAATTTTTGCCTTTGTTTCCATGAACAAAACTGGAGCAGGGTTTTCTCCCAAGTGCAGAATTTCTCCTTGAGCCCTGATTGACCAAAGTGATCCCGACACCTCACTGGGTTTGGGGGGGTGGAGTGACAAAAGAGGATAAAAATAATTAAATCATTTAACATGAACTGCAACAGGCAGTTCAGAGGCCTCCTGAGGCAATCAGATCCTAATCAAAAAATTAGCATAGCCTTAATTGCCGAGATGTGAAATATCAACCATTTTATCTCTGCAATTTGTACCAGAGGTAAAACTGACGATTATTGAAAAGCTGGGGCTGAAAAACAGAGCCCTGGTTGAGCATTTCAGTCGTGGCCCAAGCCAAGAGCACTGCTGCGTCTGTATTGCCAGAAAATGTCACTTTTCCTGTGTTAAAACAGGGAAATAAACCCCACAGAAATAGGAAATAAACTCCACAGAAACAGGGAAATAAACCCTACTGAAATAGGAAATAAACTCCACAGAAATAGGAAATAAACTCCACAAAAACAGGGAAATAAACCCCACTGAAATAGGAAATAAACTCCACAGAAATAGGAAATAAACTCCACAGAAACAGGAAATAAACTCCATAAAAACAGGGAAATAAACCCCACAGAAATAGGAAATTACAGAAACAGGACATAAACTCCACAAAAACAGGATAAACCCCACAGAAACGGGGAAATAAACTCCACAGAAACAGGAAATAAACTCCATAAAAACAGGGAAATAAACCCCACAGAAACAGGGAAATAAAGGCCATAGGAACACGAAAATAAACTCCACAGAAATAGGGAAATAAAGTCCACAAGAACAGGGAAATAAACCCCAGAGAAAAACGAAATAAACCCCACAGAAACTGGAAATAAACCCCACAAAAACAGGACATAAACACCACAGGAACAGGGAAATAAACCCCACCAAAATATATCAAAATATATTATTATAACTCATATTTTAATTATGATACACATTATATATTATATACATGATATATATTTTTCTATTTTAAATATTTCTATGATATCTTTTCAATGGTTAAATCCTGAAACTCTTCCGAGATGAAATACACTCAAATTGGTACAACATTTGTCTTTCACCCCAAATTCTTTTTGAACACAACTTTAACAGCTTTGGGTTGTTCTACTGTAAATTCAGCTTCCAATGCAACCTTTAACCATTATTTGTGTCATTTCTACAGTCAAACAAACAGTTCCAGAAACTAAAATTGATGCGGGGGCAGATTAATTTCAGGGAGTTGGGGCTCCATCAGAAAATGAAGCTCTGCCAATGTTCCCAATGGAAAATTAGATGAGATTTTTCCATTAGCTGCTGATATTTTTATCTCTTTCATGTCATTACTTATATTTTTCTTATGGAAAGCTTCATCATGGTTTTTACGTGGGGTCATTTTATAGAGGTGGAGCAGGAAAGGAGCAATTATGAGTAATGCTGAGTTAAATATTCATTGCTCAAATGACATCACAGGGAGAATTAATGAGCTCACAGGAGTGGCAGCCCAAGATTTCCCCCAAATCTTTACTGGGATCCCATCTGCAGCTCTCCTTCCATTCATGAGCGACTCCATTCATGAGGGTGGAATTCCCATGAGGGTGGAATTCCCATGAGGTTCAGGATAAAATGATTTTATTGTTTAATGATTTTTAAACACGGAACGTGCTTTCTGAGAGGCTGCAAAGGCACAGAAACCAGCAGAGAAATGATGGAATCCTTGGTGAAAAATTACCATTTTAAACCATTCCCACTCCATAAATTATAACTCACATGATACAATTCAGGGGTATAAATTACAATTCCTGCTAATCACATTAATGGCTTAATTGAACTTTCTCAAGTTCTCGCAGGTTTGGCTTTGCTGCCTTATTTAGAAGCCATTTGTCTCTAATTTTTATTGCCAGCAAATTTCACTTTTCCTTCGTTAAAACAGGGAAATAAACCCCACAAAACCAGGAAAATAAACTCCGCAGAAACAGGGAAATAAACCCCAAAGAAACAGGGCAACAACTCCACAGAAAACAGGGAAATAAACCCCAAAGAAACAGGAAAATAAATTCCACAGAAAAAGGGAAATAAACCCCACAATTCATTATCAATTTTCATTGTAAACTCTTCAAAGAACCAGGAAAATCCTCTGGTTTAGGCCACAGAGAAAATACCTCAGATAATAAAACCATGGAATTGTGAAGGCTGGAAAAGCCCTCTGAGGTCATTGAGTCCAGCCATGGTCACCACTGATCCTTGTCCCCAAATGCCACATCCAAAGGTTTCTTCATCACTTCCAGGGATGGAGACTCCACCGAGTTATTAAATTAATATCAAATTATAATATCCAATTAATTGGGTTATTTAACAGTGCTTGGGATCTCTGTCTCTGCCGCCTTAAGAAGCAGCCCAAGTTTCCCATAATAAAAATTGACTAAAAATAACCAACGTTTCATCAGGATATACAAGATGTTCTTATTATAAACCTTTATATTTATATATTATTCAAACCCCGAATGAATTCATCACACTTTCTGTTCTTCTGTACTAATTCTGCACGGAATGAACAAACAGAAAGTAAAGAGAGGCTGAAAAGGCACTTTTAGCCCTGTTTTCCCATTGATTTTTCCAGAGAACAAGAGAAGATCTAATTTAAGGCTGAATAATTCACAGGATGAACCAGGTTCGATGGGAATTATGGAATATCTGATGACTCGAAGTTGGCTCCTCCAGCTAAACCCAAAAACAGGAGAAAAGGAATTTTAGTTCCTGATTTCAGAGTCCTTTTGATTCCTCCTCCTGCTGCAGCGTGGCCTGGGGGCAGCGTGAGCACGGATCAAACCCAGCTTTATTCCCAAGGAAAACCAGGGCTGGGATGGAGCTGAGATGAGAAGGGCCAGGACTCCAGAAAATCCGCATTTTCCTTGAGAAGCGGCTGGAAATGGGCAGGAACACCTGGAAAATTCCAGGTCACTCCTAAAGTATCCCTCTGGAATTACGGGCAGGAGGGTCCAGGAGGAATCACCACTCAGGTTTTCCATGTGTAGAGATAAAAGCAGTTGAGGGCCATAAAATTTCGCAGGGTTATCTTTGGTTTCCCGCTGACAGAAAAATTCCCATCCCAGAGCAGTTTGGGCACCTTGGTGAGGCTGGGGATGGGGACAGAGCCAAGTGACATTCCAGAGGTTTGCCTGGAAACCATCCATAATCCAACACCCTGCTCAGGGAGAGGAAAAACCTACTGAATTAGAGAAAAATCCTACTAAATGAGAGAAAAACCCCAGTAAATGAGAGGAGAATCCTACTGAATGAGAGAAAAAAAGCCCTATTAAATAAGAAAATAAAAACCTACTGAAAGAGAAGAAAAACCTACTAAAAAGAGAAGAAAAACTTAGTAAATGAGAGAAAAAACCTACTAAATGAGAGAAGATTCCTACTGAATGAGAGAAAAAAAGCCCTATTAAGTAAGAAAATGAAAACCTACTAAAAGAGAAGAAAAACCTAGGAAATGTGAGAAAAAACCTACTAAATGAGAGAAAAGTCCAACTAAGTGAGAACCTACTAAATGAGAACGTACTGAGAGAAACAACCTACTAAATGAGACTCTACTAAATGAGAGAAAAAACCTTTTAAATGAGAAAAGCCACCTCCGAAGTGAGAAAAACAACCTCCTAAGTGAGAACCTACTCGATGAGAACGTACAGAATTCCAGAGCCCCCATCCCACGGCACCAGGCCGAGGCAATCCCGCTCTCACACCAGACAGGGACGCGGAGCACACGGATCCAGGAGGAGCTGGGAGCTCCCTGCAGACTGGGAAAGTGTGGAGGGGAATTCCATCAGTTTAAGGGCCCTTCCCACCCCCAACTCCGCCCCCTCAGACGACTCCTCCTGGGAGGAGGAGTCGGAGACCTCAGTATAACTCCTCCCAGTAGGCGGAGCCAGCTCAGGGACCATCCTCGTTCTCTGGAATGTTCTCTGTTCTTCGGTTGATTATTGGTTCTGATGTGTTGTACCCTCCCCTTAAGCCCCCTGATTTGTCCCCCCAAGGCCTCGTCCCGCCCTCAAACCAATCCCCTTGGCTGCTCCCTCACAAACCCCTCCCCGTCGCCCTCCCTCATGAACCCTTGCACAGCCGTGCGAGGTGCTTCTCTCTCCGCGAGACCTCTCCCGACGCCTGACCCCCGTCCCAGTTCTCTCCACAATAAAAGGTTTCTGGAGAAGAACCGTCTCTCCGCTCTTT
>VZTG01008578.1:94583-106433 GCA_013397845.1 Melanocharis versteri | reverse complement strand
ATCCCACAGGGATAAAGGGCTGATCCTGACAGAGAACACAGCACTGGCATTCCCAGGAATATCCCACAGGGATAAAGGGCTGATCCTGACAGAAGGAACAGCACTGGCATTTCCAGGAACATCCTACAGGGATAAAGGGCTGATCCTGGCACAAAGAACAGCACTGGCATTCCCAACAATATCCCACAGGGATAAAGGGCTGATCCTGAAGGAGAGCTTGCTGTGAAAAGCAGGGATAGAGAGGATCCAAAGTCAGTGGTGACTCCTGATCCAGGTACAGATACCCCAGGAATTTCTGGTGCCAGAACCGTTTCTTTTGGAGAGTTGTTTTCCCCAGTTTCAGGCTGCACCAGCTGCCCCATTCCTGTGCTGTGGAGAAGGAGCANCTCCTTTGGCACCTGCTGCAGGCCGCAGTGGGAATAATCCAGCACGGAGACGATCTCCTCCTCCCCGCGGAAACACCGGCACGGCACCAGGCGGCCGATGATCTTCCTTTTGGTTGTCATCTCCAAGCAGCATACTGAGGGGAAAAGGGAGGAGAAACGGGGTTCTGGCACCAGCAGCACTCGGGGGAATGGTCTTGGGAATTATGCTCTGGATTGCAGTTCATTGAAAACGGTTTTCCTGAGGGATATCCAGAGTCTGCACTGCGCAGTTTCGGTGGCACCTTTCTGGGATGAAAAGGTGGGATTTGGAGTGGAATGACAAAACCTCAATCCAGCAGCTGTTCCCCGCTCTGGGATAGATGGGAACACGCCAAGCCCAGCCACAAGCACGGGTTTTATGGGAAAATGAGCCGTGGAAGCCACAAAATCCAAGCCCATCCATGGAAGCACGGAGCCAAGGCCGGTCCCTGGCCCGGTCCCGGCAGGGACTCAGCTGGAGTCACCCGGCTCGGATTCCCGTGGGAAATGGGGTTATTCCTGCATCCCCCACACCAGCAGAGCTCCACAGCCCCTTGCCAGGGCTCCTGCAGCAGCTGAGGAAAGCAGGAATGGAACCCTCGGCTGCAGAGCAATCCCAAAGCGTTCCCACTCCTCCGTGCTCTGCGGGAGGCTCTGAGAGGGGATGCAGCCAAATCCACTCCTTTTCCTGCACTAAAACACACGCCCAGGGAGTTTCCCCAAGCTTCTCCCACCCTCGATCCCAGTGCTGCAGACCCTCCCTCACCCCCAGCGTGCGTGAGCACCCCTAACTCAGTGAGCAGCTTTACACAGGGCTGCAGCAAAACCCCTTCAGAACGGAGGGAGCACCCCAAAAGCAGATTTGGAATGTGTCCAGCAGTCCCTAAATCCATCCTGGACGTCTTTAGGAGTTATTTAAACATTAGGGATAAACCAGGCCGTCCTGAAACGTATTCACCACAAAGGCAAGGAGGGCTCAACCCTCAACTCCCGTTTTCCAAACTACTTCCAAAGTTCTATTTTGGGAAAAAAATGCACTAAATGAGTCCAAATAAAGCAAAATAAGGTTTTTGCAGGAAGCACCAGTATGGAATGGAAGGACCTGAGCTACGACGGAAATCAGCAGAATTTCACGCCCTGTGGGCTTGTGGTAATTAAAGCTTTTATTAATTTGAGCATTATTAATTCCTACCCTGGACTAATTCCAGCTTTGGTAATTACACTTTCCTTCCCTACATTTTGTTCTCTCCCGATGCTCAGAGAGCCTTTCCTTGGTGCTGGTGGCTGCTCATGGAAAAGGATCAGTCCAGGAGCCACTCCCTTACTGAGCTGAGCCAGGCCCACAGCAGCTCCATCCATTCCTTAATCCCTGCAAGGATCCCTCATCCCTCCTCCACCTCCTGGAAACACCAGAGCTTGCTGCTTTCCCCCATCTAAGAACTGAAATTCCCCACAGCTGAGTCCCGAGGTCAGTGCCCCTCGTCACACCTTACACAGGAGGATCTGACCCTCCAAAAGAGCTCAAAAATCAGATTATTCCTTGAATAAAGACAGATAAATGAGGAAAGCACCACAGACATAACCTGCTCCTTTTCAGCTCCAGCAAGCAGCTCATTATCAGTACCTGCAGTTTATTGTCTTATAAAGAAACTCCTTCATCTGAGGAGAGCAGGAGCTTCATGGAAATCAATCACAATGAAATACAATCCCTTTCCCTTTGTGCAGGAAAACACTAATCCCTGCTTAACAGGAGTCACAGGAGAAGACATTTTCCACACCTGCTGGAAAGACAGGCAGAGAAAACTGCTGCACACTCACCCAGCTGATTTAAAGATGGGATGGAACAGCTCAACAAATCCCAGCGTTCCAGGTATCTTGGAACAACGGGACAAAAGACAGAACAATTTCTTTTTTCACCTCAAAAGCTTTATCCTCTGCAACGGGCCTGCACACGAGGAGATGCATCCAGAGGGCAGGGATGGATGGGATATTGGGAAGGAATTCCCAGATTTGCTGTGGCTGCCCCTGGATCCCTGGCAGTGCCCCAGGCCAGGCTGGAGCACCCTGGGACAGTGGAAGGTGTCCCTGCCATGGCAGGGGTGGCACTGGATGGGATTTAAGATCCCTTCCAACCCAACCATTCCGGAATTCTGGGATCTCCTGAAGAGTCAAGCAGGGGGTGTAGAACAGAGGTGGTGAAAATGCCGCTGCAAAAAGCTCCAGAAGTCAGCTCCGTATAATTGGCAGGATAAATCAGTTTTTAATTCGCTGTTTCACAGGACGCCTCAATGACGGATTTAATTTTCCTCCCAAACACGTTTTCCATGGAACACCTGATGGAAGTGCTGGTATCTCAGGGAGTTGCTGCCGTGCCACGGTGAATAACCAGAGTCCAAATTCAACCAGGGTCAAAGCCAGCAGCTTCTGGGTTCTCACCTGAGCTGCCTGACCGGGCAGCAAACGCCAAACCCCTCCTGCTCCTCCAAATTCACTCAGAAAACCCCAGGAAATCCCAGCAGCAGTGATCTGGCAGTGCTAGAAAGTTACTGAGAAATCCTGAACGTCAAGAACTTGGAAGTGTGAATGGCAGGGCTGGAATGAGCAGTAAAACACCTGCCAGAGGGTTCAGAAAATAGGGATTATTTCCAGAGCAGCAGGGAATTCTCTTCAGTGCCTCCTTTGTCCCGCATCTCACACAAGGGATGGTTTTTGTGCTCCTGGTTTCTTTCTCTTCTCAGCAGCACAATCAACACCACTAATACGGAATTCCTTCCCAGTGCTCCATCTAAATCTCCAATAAAAAATCCAAACTAAACCTCCCCTTCTTCAAAGCACGTCCCTCTTTTCTCCAAATCCCATAAATTTGGAAAGTGGGAGCCCTTTCTGGAGCATTTTCCAGGATTCCTGGGAGGTGTTCCAGGGCAGCTGCTCCCTCCTCTGACTTAAAGAAGGCACTGGGAATTTCCCAGTTTGTTCCAATAGGCCAGAATTTACAATTTCTCTGCCAAAAGAGATTTGATAACAGGGACTACAGGTAAGAAATGAACAAAGCCGAGCTTAAGGTTGGAATCAAAAAAGAAAGCAACCCTTGAATTTCCTTCAGCCCAAAGCCTTTTCCCCATGGATATTCTCCTGGCACTGGCCAGACATCCACTTTTATTTCCTTTCTTCCTTTAATTAATTCTGTGGGCTGCCTGGCTGATTTCCAGAGTGTCCACTTTCAGTCTGGGTCACTGCAATAATTAGGGAACTTCAAAGCTCTCGGAGTCATCTTCATTTCCAGCACCACATTTCCATTAGAAACACAACCCTGTTAATAATTCAGAGCTTTGAAGGAACGGAGGAAGATTCTCTCTGCATTTACAACCACGTGGAGCCTTTCTACAGCTTTGCCACCTCCTCATCCAGCTTTTGGTTTTCAAATTTGCTGCTCACCTTTCTGTGAGCTGCAGCTTTGTGGGCACCAGCTTTGCACAAAACTGGGAGTTTTTAGCACTTTGTTCCTTTGCTCTGTGAGTTGTGTAACTCTCACCACCTCTCCCTTGCATTCTTTATCCCAAACTTTTGTCTCCAGCCGTGATCCCGTACTTGTGACACGGGAATTGTGCTTATGTAAGCTCTGACATCAGCCCTCGCTGCTGTTCTGCATTTCCTCCCCATTTTCCCATTCAGAAAAGGCCTCTGATGAGGTGGAATCTGCTGATTCTCGGCCTGGGAAGCAGCACTGCTCTTCCCGAAAAATCTGCCGGGTTTCTCCAGGAGGTGTCGGGGTGGGAAGGAGCATCCCAAACCTGGATCCTGCTCCTGTGCCCGGGTGAGAGCCCACCTGCAGCTGCCCCAGCCCTGTCCCAGCACGGGGAGCACCTGGAGCTGCTGGAGAGAGCCCAGAGCAGGATCCAGGAGGAGCAGAGGGATGGAGCCAGGGGACAGGACACAGGGAACAGATCCCACTGCCAGAGAGCAGGGATAAATGGGATATTGGGCAGGAATTGTTCCCTGGGAGGGTGGGGAGGGGCTCGGATGGAATTCCCAGAGCAGCTCTGGCTGCCCTGGATCCCTGGCAGTGCCCAAGGCGAGGCTGGAGCAGCCTGGGACAGTGGAAGGTGTCCCTGCCCAGGGCAGGGGACGGAATCTTTGATGTCCCAAAAAACCATCGGAGGGGATCAGTCACAGGTTGGACTCCATGACCTTGGAAGGCTTTTCCAGCCTCAGGAATCCCGGGATTCCCCACTGGAAGTCGCTCCATCTTATCCAAGTTACACTTCTCCACACCCTGCTTAGAAGCAAGAAGCGTTTTCTCCCAAACCTCCCCTGGAGCCAGGTGAGGGAGGCGGGAATGTCGCTGCTCTGTTCCTAATTGGAAACGCAAAATTAGGGATTAATTCAGGTTGTGTAAACCATTGGTAATAGCCTTCATTAACCTTCCTGAAAGATTACCACGCTCTGGCTCTAAAGTCACAATAACAGAATTATTAGGGAGCTTCCAAAGGGGAATTGGTCTTATCAAAGAGAGGGGTGTGAAATATTCTGGAATTGTTTTCCTGCACAGAAATTCCCAGATAAGCAGCATATCTCCCTCAGAAATGCCATTTAGTGCTGATAATTGAATTCTCTTCATTATGTTCCCGTTACAATGGTCTGCATTCAGGTTCACATCCAGATTTGGCTAATCCTAAAATAAAATAACCAAGCATGAAGAATCAGATTTCAGCCTTTGTCTCCCGGGAATATTAATGAGGGGCAGTTTCCCTGGCTTTGCTGCAAGTCCTGGGAGGTCCCTTGGGATCTGAACACCTCGAGATCTGGGAAAGGTGCAGAAAAGGGTAAAGTAAAATTGAAGAATTATTTCTACCAAGTATCAGTTTTGAATGCCCAGACCTTACACCTTTGGGGTATAAAGGCAAATCTTTATCTTTTCTGATGAGATATTCATTGATTCCAAAGGTTACTGTTGGCCTTGCCTTGAAATTCCTAATTTCCTCCCTTGAAATTCCGTCCCAAAGGAGCTTTTCTGAGTAAAGGTTTTTTGGATAATCCCAGATGATGATGATGACTCCAATTGCAAAGACATTTTAGCGACAGAAAAAGCAGTTGTCAGGGTTGGTTTGATTATCAAAAATCTGTGTCCTGTTCTCCCTACAGACAATTTCTGCACTACCTCAAGAAAACCCCGGATTCTTTTTCTAGAAGTGACAGAATTCCAGTAATTTGTTGCACATTAGTGGCACATGTTGAAAATTAATCATTATGCTGTTAATTGCTAGAAATTCCAATCACTTTGACAGCTCACCCTGCAGACATTTCAGCAGGAGAGAATCCCAATAAACAAGAGACATTTCTTTGGGAAGTGTGCTGTCTGGAAATCAGGGAATTTACATTTCTGCTTGGATCTTTGATGTGTTGCAGCTTTTATTTGAAGTAATCCTTTCATTTAAGAGATGATCTACTGTGAAATTTGGGATGAAATGGGCTTTATTTGCTGCTTTATGGAGCAATGGCTGGAAGTGCTCTCCAAAGGAACAGCACAGCAAACATCATTTACCTGCTGAAGGCACCACAAAAACAAATTGGGATTTAAGTACAAAACTTCCCTAAAGTCTGGGTTTCTTCCTCACAGGATCCTACAGAATCCCCAGCTGCTTCCCAGTGGTTTCCATCCCAATCCAGCTGCATTACTCCTGACACATTAATCAGCTTTGCAGGATGACAGCAGGAAAAGCGGGGGCATCCCGCTGAGCTGGCAGGGTGGCAGTGCCAGGGAATGGGAGCCACCAACTGCAGCCAGGACAGGGAGTTTTAATTAAAAGTGATTACTGTGACTCACTCACAATGAGAGCTGATCCTCTGGCACAGACGTGGAACCACAGAATCCTGGAATTGTTCAGGTTGGAAAAGATCTCTTCCATCAGCGAGTTCAGCAGCCCTGGCCACGTCCCCAAGTGCCACATCCCCACATTCCTCGGGCACCTCCAGGGATGGGCACCCCAAACCTCCCTGGGCAGCCCCTGCCAAGGCCTGAGCCCTCTTTCCATGGGGAAATTCCTGCTGATTCCACCCTGAGCCTGCCCTGGCCCAGCCTGAGGCCGTTCCCTCTCCTCCTGTCCCTGTTCCCTGGGAGCAGAGCCCGACCCCCCCGCTGTCCCCTCCTGTCAGGGAGCTGTGCAGAGCCACAAGGTCCCCTGAGCCTCCTTGGCTCCAGGCTGAGCCCCTTCCCAGCTCCCTCCGGGATTCTCCAGCCCCTTCCCAGCTCTGTTCCCTGCCCTGGACACGCTCCAGCCCCTCAGGGTCTCTCCTGTCCTGAGGGATGAGGGACCTTTCCCTTCCTCCGTGTCCCTGCTGCCTCTCTCCCACGGGATGGGACATTCCCACTGGAGCAGGTATTACTGGAGTCCCAAACTGGAGATTAAGCTCATTTCTGTATTTCCCAAACCTCTGGAATGCACACAGCAAAGTGCCTGGAAAACGTGTGGCTCCCTCGGCGTGGGAAATGCTCCCATCCAGCCACAGAACCTTTTCCTTTCTGACCAAAACAGGGATTTTTGAACCATTCAGAATTCCAGTTCTGATCCCATGGCAGGTTTTCTGCCAAGCCCCACCACTCCAACTGCACCTTGAGGGTTTCTAGCCCACAAAATCCCCATTCCTATGGATATTCCCACTACTTCCCAGCTTTCAGTTACCTTCTTTAACCTTCTCTGCTCTTCCAGCTGTTCCCCAGCAATAAATTCTCACCTGGGCCATCCTCTCCTTCCTGGCCCATCCCAATGCTCCTGGATTCCCTCTCTCCACACATCCCCTTCCCATTTCAAGCACAGCTCCCTCCTCCAGGCCCCTCCTCTGGCTCACGCCCTCCTCCCTCAGCTCCCCAAACTCTCCACACCTGGGTTTAACCTTCTGCACCACCACAATTATCTCCAACCATCAGCCTGCCTTTCTGTCCTATGGGATGATCCTTTCTTTGCTATGGAATTACCCTCTTTTTTAGGAATTCTTACAGAAACATTCCACTGACCTGCACGAACATAGATTTACTTCTTCCCATTGCTCACCCCCAACTAAAAACTTTTCCCTGCTCACTCCACTCTTCATATTCTGACAAAAAGCACAAAACCTTTTGCTGTCCACCACTTCCTCTTTTTCCTGTTATTCCACCCCTCCCCTGGCTGTGGGTGCAGTGCTGGAAGATGCTCCCAGGGCTGCTCATAAATGGGATTATGGGAATATCAGAGCCTGTGGCTCTACAGGGAATGTCAGCACCAGGGAAATCTCAGAGGCAGAATTCCCACAAGCGGCCGTGACAACTGGTTACTCGAATATGAGAAAATGATTTTACATTAAAGCAGACATTTCTCTCCATAAATTCCTCATTATCCAGGAATTCCTGAACCTGTCCCCTCTGTACTGCAGTGGGTAGCATAGAATCCTGGAATGGGAGGGACCTTAAAGCCCATCCAGTGCCATCCCAGGGACACCTCCCACCATCCCAGGCTGCTCCAAGCCCCATCCAGCCTGGCCATGGACATTCCAGGGATCCAGGGGCAGCCACAGGTTGCCCAGAGAATGTTCCCTCAAAACTGCAGTCCCAGCAAGGGGTTCCTTGAAACTGGGTTTCACTTCCCTAAGGAGATCTGTGGGTGGCACAGCCCTGCTTCCTTCCCCTATCCCGGGTTTTAACGCTCCGATGCCTCCTGCTCTTCTGTGGTTTAAATAAGTTTTGCCAGGGTCAGTTCCCCCATTAAAGTGGGATGGATTCAGGATTCAGAACTCAGAATTCAGCACAGTCTCTCTGGCTGGAATTAAATCCTCTCCTCCTGAGGGGGCCCTGGCTCTGGAACTGGGAGGCTCCCAACCCTTCCCACGGTGCCGTCGGTGCCACCTCCAGAGCAGCTGCCCTTGTACAGGAGAATGGGAGATTCCAGGGCAGCTCCTCCCTTTTCCAAGGAAATGATTGTGCCAGAAAGCCTTGGCCTTAGAAATCTGAGGAAACAAAGCCCTACCAGAGCTCTCTCTGCTTCAAACATCCTCAAGAACAATGAACGATTCTTGCGCAGGGCCAGGAGTTGGACTTGGATGATCCTTGTGGGTCCCTTCCAACTGAGGAGAGAGATTCCACGATTTTATTGTGTGACACAACCCCAACTTCCATTTCTACCAACAAAGTGAAAATAAAGAATTGAGTGTCGAGCAGTTTGTGGCTGTGAACTCCTTATCCACACCCAGTTATCAGCTGGGGCCGGTGGCTCTCCGAGTGCTGCCCACGGAGCTCACGCCGATATTTCATCTCCAACACCTCCAGAGCCAGGGGTTTAAGGAGCAGGAGAACGGCAAGAATGCTCCGGGACATCATGGGAAAGAAGGATGTCTGCTGGGAGGGTTGGAGAATGCCAGGATCAGTGGGGTTGGAAAAACCCTCCAGGATGATCGAGTCCCAGCTGTGCCCGATCCCCGCCCTGTCACCCAGTGCCACCTCCAGGGATGGGCACTGCAGCCCCTTCCAAAGCCTGGCCACCCTCTCCACGAGGAAATCCATCAGCAGAGGGCTCTAGAACTACACTCTCCCGAGTATCCTGCTCCATGATTAATCTGTCCCAGTTTTTTTTTAGGCAATTAACATGCTGTTCTTCTGGTACAAATGTTCTGTAAAAAAACTCTCACAGCTGAGCTGTCAAACACTGAAATTCAGTGCTTTGGAATGTCAGGTTTTTAACAAAGTCCCGCAGTTTGGAAAGTATAATCAGAACTTTAATGCCCAATTATGCAATCTTAGCAATGACTTTCTGAAGAGAATTTTATCGCTCGTGTTGTAAACTGGGATCAGCCACCAGAACTGCACCAGACTGTTCCACTCTGGGAATAAAAGGGCTGGATTCCTCAAGGAAGGGACCAGCAGAACTTTGGGAATTGCAGCTGTGGACAGAACAGCTCTGGAAGACTTTGGCACATCCCTTTCATTCAGCCACAGTGATTTACTCTGGGTTTTTTTTTTATTATTTACTATTTCCCTTGTTTATGCTAAGCATTCCAACAAAACAGAGGGATTTTCCTTGTCTCAGCTTGTTTAGTTTAGGCTGAGACTCCTCCCCAGAGCAATCCCAACAAGTGCTGCATGTCCAGAGCCACAGCCTGGAGCCAGATTAAAAAAACATGGACAAAACCCTTGGATAAATTTACCATCCACCCACCTGCTGGATTCAGCCTTAGCTGGATACAAGCACTGAGAGCCTTTGGGCTTTTGCTTTTTGGCAGCAACTTATAAATAACCACCAAATTTCCATTTACAACCTGCTCTGGTGACTCCAGAAAAGGAGGTCAAGCCTGGCCCAAAGGCATGGAGCTGTAATCCAGAGGGAAGGGAAATGGGGAATTTCCCATCCTGGACTGAATGAGGATTTTATAGACATTTTCTGTAGCAGTTGAATTGTTCGGACAACTACAAAGCAAAGCCACCAATCATCCAAATAAAGCTGGAAGGGTCTGCCCAGATCTGCCTGGAATTACACCATAATAATCCCAGCAATACTTGGAATGTTGTTACAATATCCCCCAAATCCCATCTTACAAAACTCAAGTTAATTCTGACAGGAATTGCCAATATTATCATTTCACCTGTTCCAGAGCAAAACCCTCAAACAGGTGCATTTCATAAAGGTTTAACTCGGTTTTTTGAGCTGCACCAATCTCGTATTTCCCAGATCCTTTCCCAGAAGCAAACTGAGCAATCCCTGTTTGTCATTCCCACAGTGCAAGCAGAGGAACTGAGGCTTTTCCTGGAGCTTTTCTAAATTCATTGGACAGCCGATGATTCCATCAGTTCATTTCCATTTAAATTATCCCAGCCACCTTTCTACTGATAATGATGGAAAATAAAAATGTGGATCAATGTCCCCAAAGCAGCACAAGGTCTCCAGTTCCTCCTCCAGTGCTCCTTGGCATTTGACAATTCTCTCTGGCTATTGCCAAAACACTTTATTTATTCTTAGATGATATTATTTATATTTATTATTCTGTTTTATGCTAATTTCTTTTGAAAGATCTAGAACAGATTGGTAATTTAGCAGCTGTGAGACACTTTGACACTTTCCAGTCCATGTGGATTCTCTTTGGGAGATCTGGAGGAGGCAGTGGAAAGGCTCCTGTGGGATGTGTCACCTCCAAAACCCAATAAAACCAACCCAAAATACACTGAATTATCTCCATCAAAGTCCTTAGAGCTGGGTGACTCCAAGACAACCCTGAATTTACTGATTTACTACAGGTAGTGAGCTCTTACCACTTGGAGATGATTCTGTTAATACTTAATTAAACACATCCCTTCTCTGAGTTCTCTGATGGCAAAAATAAAAATTCAATCCCTCCACGGCCTTAAAAAGACAAACTCCAACCTGTCAGGACTTAATTTAAAAGAAAGAAAAGGATTTTCCTAAAAACAGAATTATTTTCCAGCCATCCATTGACTGGGGAGTCAGGACCTGTGGGAGGAGCGTGGCTGCTCCATCCCTGGAAGTGTCCAAGGCCAGGGCTGGAGCACCTTGGGCTGCTGGAAGCTGTCCCTGCCCAGGGAATGCGATGGGATTTAGGGTCCCTCCAACCCAAAGCATTCCAGGATTTTGGGATTGAGCTGCAGGGATTTCAATCCCCAGAATTCCTACCTCCCAGCCTTTGACAGTTTTCCAGTGTTGTCATGCAAGGGAGGCACTTGCAGAAAACTCTTCTGCAGCAGCCACTGCAAAAACTGGGAAAAAGTATCCAGAAGCTCCTCTCAGTTTCCCAGGCTCAGCTTTGTGGTGAGATTCACTGATTTAAAGGCAGAAAACTGCAAACTGAGGAAGAAAATAAAAAAAGAATCTCACTGGGCTCAGTGTCAGCTGCCTAGGGAAAAAAAAATACAGGGATCAGAAAATGAGGACAGGGATCAGAAAAAGAGGGAGAATAAGATCAGAGCTCTGGCCACAGTTTGAGTGGAGGGAAAATAAAGAGAATTTGGGGTGGGACATGAAAGAATCCAAAAGAGAGTGAAAAATCAGTCATGAGAAGATGTGGGAACAGAGAGAGGTGGGATAAGGCTGGAAAAAAAGCTGGACAAAAGCTGAGGGGGGAGCATTCAGTCCGTACAGACAGAACACAGTGGGAATGCAGGACAGGAATGCAGGGACAGCTCCACTGCCTCTGGGTACAGCAGTGAGCCCCAGAGCTTTCCATCCCCACCCAGAGGTGATCCCAGCTCCGCTGGATCCATCTGGACCATCTGGATCCATCCAGGACTGCCCCCCGCCCAGCCCAGCCCAGCCAGCGCCGCTGAACGGCATCAGGAGCCGCACACGAACATCTGAACCTCAGCCCCAAGCAGGGAAAAACACTGGGAACAGCTTGGAGTGAATCCTGTTCCTCCCTCCCACCCAGGAACACAGATGGCTTCGGGAAGATGAACAACATCCCAACACTCTGC
>VZTG01008578.1:64517-94545 GCA_013397845.1 Melanocharis versteri | reverse complement strand
AATGCTATAGGATTTGTGTCTTGTACTAGATTGGTTGATGAAAATCAGAATATTCAACGCAGAAGATGATTTATTGTATTGTAAACGAGAATCTCAGTTACTTCTCTCTTTGCTCACTTCTCACTCTCTCTTTTCTGCTCTCTCTTGCTTTGCTCCCTCTTGCTTTTCTGTCCTGCTCCGAGCTGTAGCTGGCAGCTCCCAGCAAGGCCCCTGCATCCACGCCCTTAACAATAAACCTCATGCTCTAAAACCAAACTATAGAGATCTCTCATCACCATCTGTCCCATCCGTCCAGCACCGAAACAACATCAACCTTACAGTATCTTACAATCCAGAGGATATTTGTTTATTGCTCCTTCTCCTCTGCCAGGGCTCATTTACAGGGATGGACTGCAGGGAATGGAGACAAGTCCAGCAAAATGTGGGAGTTCAGAGGGAGCACTAAAAACTGTCACAAAGCCACCAGAACCAGGGGCACCCTTGTGGGATCTTCCTTCTCGGGCTGAGTGAGGCACGAGCAAAGCAAATGTTCTAAAATCCCATATTTCAGTGGTAATTCAGGAGGTTTAACCCTAAGGAAAAGGGGGAACAGCAATGAAGTGAGGCAGGGAAGGGCTTCTCTCTCAGCAAAGTGTTGTCACCCCCTTTGAGAGGGAGGCAGAGAGGACAGACCTCAACCCCTCCCAGCAGGACACAGGGAAAAGCCAAGGGAACAGGCACAAGGAGCAGCACTGGGAATTCTGACTAAACATCAGGAGAAAAATCTCATTTTCCAGTGGCTGGCAGCAGAGGCCGAGGAAGCTGAGACCCTCTGCAGGATGAGCATCACAGGCTGGCTTTAGAAACGAGCTGGAGCACGGCCTTTGCTCCTCCTCACCTTCCCAAGGATCTGGGCTGTCCACGGGTTTGCTTCCCCAAGCTCAGCCCACTGGAAATAGATTTAAGGCAGGGCAGAGTTCACGTGGAGCTCTCCTTTCCACCCTTTCATCCCAGCAAGCTTCCCTGGAGTAAAAATATTCCCCTTCTCCCAAAAGGTGCAAAAAATATCCCCATTCTTCTGCTCAGCACAAATGGAACAGAAAGACAGCAGCAACCATAGTTACAGAGTCTTTTAGAATATTGAATCTATAAAAAGAGATAAAAACTGTATTTTAACCAGCTTGTTCCCTGCTCAGAAATCTGACAACTTCCACCCTTGAATGTTTGCTTGGTTTAAACCTCATTTTTAATATTTATTTACAGCACATTCTGGAGTTCTCTCCTCACTCTCCAAACTCAAGTTTGAAACAAAGAAAGGAAAAAATAAATCACAGCTCTGTGCATATTTTACATTTATTGCCTTCCTAGCTGTGAAATTCAGGGCTGTTATGAAATTTAATCCCATTAGTCATGAAATTGGTGGTTCAGAGGCTCACAGGTTTCATCCTGCTCAACCAGCAGGTGAATTATTTTAAGGAAATACTTTGGCATTCCAACTGTTGGTTATTGACAGCTGCCAAAACCAGGCTGGCAGTGCTTTTGCTTGGAAAGTTTTTAAACTGGAGAAATCTTCTGAAAAGGAGGAATGTGTTTGGTGGAACGCTGATCTCACACAGTCAGAAAAAAATTAATTCAGTAAAATTCAAATAAAATTCAAACTAAGACAGAATGTTTCACTTAAATTATTTTTGATCCAAGACATTTCCAGCACATTTCTCCTGGTTTAAGCCTCTCCAGTCATGGATTAGTCCCATATTCAGGCAGAGCTCAACAATAAAATCCCCCAGGTCCTTTCCTTTGATCACCTCCCGGCTCTACTGACCCCATCCAGGCCTAAAAGCTCTGTGTATCCCAGGAATGACCCCAGGGAAGCTCCTCAGAGCTGGCCCTGGTGTTAAGAGGAAGTATAAGAATGTGAATTCAAATATTCCGAAATCTTTGGCTTTTTTCTGCAAACCAGACATTTCTGCTCACCCACTTCCCTTAACCCTTAATTTATCCCACAAAAAACCACGGGGAAGTTTGCAGCTGTGCCAGCAGACACATTGCAGAGGAGCTCCTTGTTTCCCTGACTCCATCCTGGTGTTCAATGTAAGGCTGATGTTTCGGTGCTGGACGGATGGGACAGATGGTGATGAGAGATCTCTATAGTTTGGTTTTAGAGCGTGAGGTTTATTGTTAAGGGTGTGGCTGTAGGGGCCTTGCTGGGAGCTGCCAGCTGCAGCTGAAGCAGGCCAGAAAGGCAAGAGGGAGAGAAGCAAGAGAGAGCAGAAAGAAAGAGAAGTAAGATGTAAAGAAGAAGTGAGAAGGAGCAAAAAGAGTGAGCAAGATTCTTGTTTACAACACAATAAATCATCTTCTGTGCTGAATATTCTGATTTTCATCAACCAATCTAGTACAAGATACAAATCCTATAGCATTTAAATACAGCCTATAAGAATCATTGCATTACCATACTGTGCTACATTTTAAACCCTAAAAACCACTCTTTGGACCTTTTCTGGCAAGCTAGCAGGGTCTGCTCTGACCCTTGGAGCTGTCTGCTAGCAGAAGGTATTGTTCAGTCAAAGGGGATTATCTTCAGCCTGCCACACCATTGTTTTCCAGCTGTTCAGTAACCAAACTTTGGTATCTCAAAGCTTGCCTTCATTTCAATCTCGCTTATAGTTTTCATATTCTCAGCATCTTTTGGCAGGCAATAAAGCTTTCCTGTTCCATCTTCCCCAACAGTTCAGCCCCTCAGGAACCAGAGAAGTGTTCCCTGCACCGTGCTCCCGTCACCCTGCGGGGTCTCCATCCAGTCCTGCAATTCCCACTCCAAAGGCTCCGTGAGCCCATTGCACAGCCCAGGCAAAGCACAGCCCAAGGGTCACAGCTGGCAGGGTCAGGCTGTCCCAGGAACACCCTGCTGGGTTTATTCCCAGCCCAGCAGTTCCCTCTCTGACCCCTCAGCTCTCTGGGAGGTGTGAACAGAACTCCCTGAATTATTCAAACCGGACAAGCCGGCAACTTGCTGGGAATACCGAGGAATGGAAAGGATTTGGGAAGGAACAACAGGAAAACAATTTCACAGCCACGGGCAGGAATTACTCTGTGTCAGTTCTGTGCCTGTGAGGATGGAGAGAAATGTTCCAGTGGAAAGTGGGGAACAGACCCTGGAAAATGCAATCCCACCCGAGTTCCTCGCCTGCAGCGTTTTAAGCCGTGTTTATCCCCACGGAAGGAAAGCTGGGAGTCCCAGGAACCTGACAGATCTCCTGGAATCAGGGAATGGTTTGGAAAGGATCCTAAACTCATCCAGTGCCACCCCTGCCAGGGGCAGGGACACCTCCCACTGCCCCAGGTTGCTCCAAGCCCCATCCAGCCCGGCCTTCAGCACGCCCTCAGCTCCGCAGAGCAGAGCTGGGATGGAATCCAACCCATGGAAGCTGTCAGGGTTGGAATTAGAGCTGCCAGTGCTGACCCAGGACTATTAAATTTTAATTTTTGATGAGTTGCACTGAGTCAAAAATACAAATAAACACCACTGAAAGAGAGAGGAGCTGAAGTCTGGCAATGCCTGGGATGAGATGGGAGCTGCTGAACCAGGGCTGCGAGGTGTGTGAGCATCCACTGGGAACAGACGGCATTCTGAGGGAAGGATTTCACTTTGTCACTTCCCATGAGAGCAAAAAAGCCATTATTTAGATGACAAAGAACCTGTCTTCTGGATTTAGAAGATGATTACAGGAGATGTCAGTCTGCCAGAGAAAGAAGTTCCTCCTGGTTTAGAACAAATTTTTTTCTTGACATTTTCTTCAGGTAATTTTTTGCTTTTAGGGAATTTTTCTTAAGAGGAGCCATCAGTTTACAGACACAAAGGCAAAACCTGGGAGCTCTGCAAGGGCTGCAGTGAGGTACAAAACTGTTCTTCAGCCCAGCTTGGACAGGGTTTGGGGTGGAAGGTGTCCCTGCTCACAGCAGGGGTGGAGCTGGATGGGCTCTAAGGTCCCTTCCATCCCAAGCCATTCCACGATTCCACGATTCTCCTGTGGTTCCCTTGTGCTTTCACAAAGGGCACCAAATATTTTTCCTGGTTTATGCCCATGGGCAGCAGCCCAACTGTATCCCACAGATTTCCTGCCCTGGGACACGAGGAGTTTCTCCAATGCTTTTCAAAGGATGATGATGCACCTATAAAATAGTCAGGCCTGGCTTTTAATCCTAGAAAAACCACAGCAGCCTGGCACAATCCACGACTTCATGAGACTGGGATTTGATCAGAGATCAAGGGTCAGGCAAACAGAAAATTCCCTCCTTCCTCAGCTCCCGTTCTGAAATATTCCAATACAAAACCCAAACGGGCCCAGCTCCCCCTCGGAGTGCAGATTTTGCCCTTTCCAAATGGGGATGTCAGGCTCTGCTGTGACTAAAGATGAGTCACAGCCAAAATCCCAGCTCCGAGCACTCCAACGAAATCAGGGCTGGAGTCTGGCATGGGAACGTTTCCTTGCAGGAATACACAAACATATCCTCCTGAAAGTCCACTTCCACATTCACGTGGAACAGCCAAACACCAGCATCCCAAATCACCTCCCCTCGTCTTAGGCCGGGTTTAATTGGTTTGCTCTCCTTGTCTGTGTAATTGGTAGCTCCCAACTTTTCCATGTGCCCCAGGAGGTGAGAGCTCTGGAGAGCCCAGCTCCAGGCTCCCAGTACAACACAGACCTGGGATGAACCAGGAAGGGCCAACACGGACACAACACGGACAGAATTCCACCTGGAGCCAGGAAAATGCTCCTTTAGTGCAGCTCCAGTGGAGCTCTGGCACAGGTTCTCCCAGGAGACTGGGGAGACTCCATCCATGGGGAAACCCACCCCCAGCTGGACACGGGCCTGGCCAACCCGCTCCAGGCAGCTCCTGGTGACCCAGGAGATCCGGCCAACCTCAACTGCTCTGGAATTCTACAGCTCTGGAGACTTCTGTTGTCTTTAGAACACATTCTGGGTGAATTTCCTACATATTCTGTGTGAATTTCCAACGTTTTATGGGAATTGCCCAGATGTTCCATGTGAATTTCACACATGTTCCATGTGATATTCCCACATGCTATGTGAATTCCCCACATGTTCCACGTGATATTCCCACATGTTCCATGTGAATTCCCCACATGTTCTATGTGAATTTCCTACACTTTATGTGAATTCCCCACATGTTCCACGTGATATTCCCACATGTTCCATGTGAATTTCCAACGTTTCATGTGAATTCCCCACATGTTCCATGTGAGTTTCCTACATATTCCATATGAATTTCCAACGTTTTATGTGAATTCCCCAGATGTTCCATGTGAGTTTCCTATATATTCCATATGAATTTCCAATGTTTCATGTGAATTCCCCACATGTTCCATGTGAATTTCCAATGTTTTATTTGAATTCCCCAGACGTTCCATGTGAATTTCCTATATATTCCATATGAATTTCCAACGTTTCATGTGAATTCCCCACATGTTCCATGTGAATTTCCAGCCTCAAGGGATCCCTGCCATCCCCGAAGGCACGGAAGTGAGAAGTCACACAAACCCAGAGCCTCTCCCAGGCGAAAGAAGAGAAGGATCAGCGCAAAGCCCCGACCCCAGCAGGCCCCAGCCTGGGTCACGGGCAGTTGGTCATTCCCTAGGAAGGGAAAAGGGAAGTAAAAGTTCCCATAATCTGCTCTGAACTAACATCCCAGCAATGAAACCTGCTGGCCTTTACATTAAACAGTGATGTGGATGTGTCCATGTTCCCCACACACTGCACACCAAAATAAGCCCAAATTAAGCACTAATTAGTCCCTCGGATGCCATTAAGTGTTGTGAAAGCCACCACACAGAACATTTGATCCATCCCTGCTCAAAACCTTTTTGCTTTAATGCTTTCAAGGCTTTGTTTGAGGCCACGAACCCCAGAACTGCTGTTTTGAACCAGAATTTCAGCGTTTTTGAGAGCAGTATCAGAACAGAGCCTTTGTCTAGGCCTGGCTTTAGCTGATTTTCTGTTGTTTCAGTTGTAAGGGAGCCCAGCATGACGTGTCTGAGCCTTCCAAGCCATGTAGAAAAATGAAATACTCGGTGAACTAATTAGAGGAGCAGATGTTTTTAACACCCATGTGCGAGACTGCGATAACATTTCCACACTAATGAAAGCAGCCCTTTTACTCCCAAGGTATCCCATATTTTCTGACTCAAACTGTCAAGATGTTATATTAGAACAAAACAGGAGGAATTCTGACCAGAAAAAAGATGTAGCAATTTGTGCTATTTAGAAAGGAAATGAAATAAAGATAATATTTTGATTTTGAGATCAATGCCATCCATATGGCATGTCAAATAATCTCAGATGTTATTGAGACCTTCTAGTGACAAGTAATGGGCTAATTAGAGCAAAAATCAATCTATTTCACAGAAAAAGAAACGAAACTCAATTCTGACATTTCCCAATGTGAGATCTTCATTTTGGAATTTGCCGTCTAACCTCAAATTTTGACAAGTTCAGGAATTTTTAAAGTATCATGTGTGTAATTCTACTCCCTTTAAAACAGACTGGGAGATGCTGCTCAGGAAGTCCCAAGTCGTGCAGATTCTGAGACAATAAAGGTGAGGTTCATCAGGTCACTTCCCTACGCTGGAAATGCTTTTCTTGCTGGGTTTTGTGCCTGCTGATCCAAAGGCAAAGAGCTGAAATCATGGAACGCCTTCCAGAAACAGGGACGAGCCTTCCCAAGCTGCCCTGACTGCTTTGGTAATCTCTAACACCTGCACACGAATTCCTGGGGTGACAAATCCTTCTCGTTCCAGGAGGATCTGCTTTTGTGTCTCCACAATATCCAGAATAAAGCAGTTGGGAACCAAAGCAGGATCTTCCTCAAGAGGTGGAGCCGTGGAATGGAGCAGAGCAGGAGTGAGGCCCTCTGCTTGTCCCACTGCCAGAGGGCAGGGATGGATGGGATTTTGGGAAGGAATTCCTCCCTGAGAGGGCTTGAGGCCCTGGAATGGATTTTCCAGAGCAGCTGTGGCTGCCCCTGGATCCCTGAAGTGTCCAAGGCCAGGTTGGATGGGGCTTGGAGCAAACTGGGATGGTGGAAGGTGTAGGGGAGAGGAACTGGATGAGCTTTGAGGTCCCTCCTAACCCAAACCATTCCGTGACGAGGAAAATAGAAAACCTTGCAAAACAAAGTTCAGAAAAGCTCAAAAACCCCCTCAGGTTTTGACTGATACAAACCCCCCCAGCACAGTGATTTTATTTCCAAGGAAAAAAGTTTCTTCCCAGCACCTGGGGCTCTGGAAGGGTTCTTCCCACGCTGGTACCTGCTGCTGACTGATCATTTTGTCCCTTCCTAATTGGCTTTGGAACAAACAAACTCATCTGCTCCCTTCCCAAATGCCACAATAACAACCCCGAAACAAACCCCGTGACAGATGCAGATCCTGCTCATTGTTTGCTTGCATTTTAATTAACTGCAATCCAACCTTTTCCAGCAGATTTACAGCCCAATAAACAAGACAAAAGCTTCCTTTCGGAGATGGGAACACTTCAATGAACGGCAAGGTTTCATTAACAATTCCAAGCTGATCCAGGCCACGTGCGACCTTGGAGACCCTGGGATTTCCCTCTCATCGCCAGAGCTGCCTCGGGATAAATGAGCTATTAAATGATAATTGTTGGGTGGTCAGACCCTGCTGTCAAGTGCAAACCCGCAATAATTTCCTCCAGCAGATCTCCTCTGACAGAACCCAGAGTGACATTTGTTTCCAAGTGAATGGGGAAGTCTTAAAAGCGCTCGGAATTCAGCGCTCTCCAGGCGCTGCTTTCAGCACCGAGGGCTGCACCGTCAGGGAGCTCATTCCGACGGTTCCCGACGGTTTCCTCCTTTTTGTTGGGAATGAAAACCCCGTGAGTGCTGCTGAGCGCCCTCCAGGATCACAAAGGCATCCATGTGCGAGGGCTGAACAGCTCTGAACACCGGGACAGGACAATTTATCGGGGGAGAAGTGCAGTGTCTCCCTGACACCATTCCCAATCTCCCATTTCTAGGTAGTGACCGTTGGGATGCACAAAGGGCTTTCATGGAGTGCGTTAAAAAAGGAATACATTTTAATTAAGCACAGTTAAAAAGGGCCCAATTTAAAGCAAGTAGGTCAGCACCTGCTTTGAAAAGGCTGCTCTGAATGAAGTCACTGCAGCAGTGCTGGAGCTGGGAGCTTTTCATTTGCACTTTCTACCCTGAGCACAGGCCCAGCCTGAGCAGTTCCCTTGAAAATGCAGGAAGCAAAGGAAAAGAACCTAAAATTGACAAAAAAGAAGGGCTACAGTGTGTCTTCAAAAATGGGAGCTTTGTGCTGTCCCTGAACCAACCCAGCCAGGCCCTTTAGGAAAGGTTGATAATAACAAATAAGAATTTATTTGACAGCAGGTGAGTTCTGCTGTCTCGACACCACGAACACAACAAGGAGCTCTTACAGCAAATGTTTCATAGAATCCCATCCCAGAATCAGAGAATGGTTTGGATTGGGAGGGACCTGAAAGCCCATCCAGTGCCACCCCTGCCATGGCAGGGACACCTTCCACTGTCCCAGGCTGCTCCCAGCCCCATCCAGCCTGGCCTGGGACACTGCCAGGGATCCAGGGGCAGCCACAGCAAATCTGGGAATTCCATCCCAGCCCCTCCCCGCCCTCCCAGCCAGGAATTCCTTCCCAATATCCCACCTGTCCCTGCCCTCTGGCAGTGGGAAGCCATTCCCCCTTGTCCACCTGAAGCCAAAGATAAATTTCATTGATTTCCTTTTAGTGCTGATACAGAAATGCAGCAATAAAAACCCTGCCACCCCTAAATTTGTCAATGCCACGAATTAGGGTGGAACAAAATGCCAGAGAGAGAGGGGGAAGGAGACAGTGTGCATCTTAGGAGAAGTTCTCCAGCAATTTATTTTTAGGAACTCTCTCTCTACTCTCCATCACCAATTAATATTAGCACCAGCACAATGTCAAAGAAATGCCAAGCACCAGCCTCCAGCCCTTCCCTCCGACTGGCAGCAGGTAGGAAAAGCAGATCGGGGAGCTCAGGACAGAAAAGCAGATTTCCTTTGCCTCGGGTCCATCGTGCTGGGAGCAGAGCTGGTTCCTGGTGCTCTGGCCCAGCTCCCATCCCTGCCCTGCTCCAGAGCCAGGTGGGAAATCTGCTCCGTGCCACAGCACATCAGCTGTCCCTGCGAGGATGACAGCCCTGGCAGCTCCTGCCACAGCCCAGCACCTCCGAGCGTCCCTGGGTCCCCTGAGATCCCCTGGAGCACTGGGGAAGGGAGGCAGAGGAGGAGCCCTCCCGGCCGCTGCAGCTCCAACACTTCTCCTGTTCTCTCCAGCAGCTGACATGGAATGCCCCAATTTTACACATTAAAACCAAGGCAAGAAACAGGCAGTGCCCCTCAGCTGGGAATAAAACAGGCCAGGGTTGGAAACAATCACTGGACTGGCTTCAGGATAAACAGAAAGCCAAAAGTTGGGCTTGGAGAAACAACTGGAAGCCTCTAAAATTCCCCAGCCACGGAGTTTTTAATTGAGAAAAATATTTTGCCAGAAATACAACTTGCCATACAAACATTTTCCTCCAGGAGTTTTGGTTCCCAAATGGGAGGTGTCAAAGATTTCAATCAACTCCAGAAAATCCACTTTAACCTTTCTAGGACAGAACACCAAAACCCCTCCTCGTGCCAATGTTCTGTGTCCTCCACCAGCCTCCACATTCAGCATCTGCATCAGATGGCACTGAAATGTCTCCACTGAGCACTTCTGGGGCAGCTTGGAAGGAACTCTGCAGCCTTTGTTCCAACCCAGAAGAGAGGAAAAAAGAAAGAACCCCCCCAGAATTTCCTTTGGAACTGAAATTCCAGTTGGCTCGGCTGTAGTTTCCAGGCAACCGAATCTCTCCTCCAAGGAGGATGTTCAGGCTGTGCCTTCTGCACCTTCCCCAGAGAAAGGCAGAGCATTTTGTCAGGAGCAGCCACAATCACATGAGGGAAAAGTAGGGACAGGGAATGAGACAGTGCCACGAACAGCGTGGCCAACTGTGCCCCTGAAAATGCAGATGGATCTGAGCGAGAAAGGGAGAAATCTCCCCAAACGGAGCTCGCTGAACAACGAGTCCTGTTCATCTGTTGTCTTGCACGATTTGACCTCAGCTCTTGGCAGCTGCCCGAGCCAGGCAGCACCAGGCACCCCGAGCCCTGCTCAGACATGACCCAGGACAAGGCAGGGGCTCAGAGGAGAAGCACAAAAAGCCCACGGCAGCGATGGTTTTTATTCAGAGCTGCAGGAGAAAGCCAGCGAGGAAAGCAGCGCTATCTAAAAGCCCTGTCTGCATTATCCCCCCGGACACTGGGGCTTTGTGCAGCACCCCCGGGTGAAAAGCGCTCTCAGAAAGGCTTTTAAATAATATTTATAGGGCTGGGGACAATAATGTTTGAAAGCGTTTGAAAAGCAGCCCGGGAGCTCGGGGCCGGGCTGCTCGGCCCCGCTCGCATTGTGAGCGGTGAGCACACACTTTGTGCTCCTCGGTGTCCCACAAAACGGCTTCCAAAGGAGCTGGAAAAGCGCTGGGAAATCGGCCCTGCAGAGGTAAGAAGTGCCCGAAATAAGCTGCCCTCCCAACCCCGATTTTACCCGTTTGTACGAGCACAACGTGACCCAGGCTTTAATGATCGGTGTGGTGTGAGCCAAGAGCGCTCTGGAAATCGAGGTGAACAAGAAATAAAGGCCACCAAGGGTACAAAAGATCTGTGCATGACACAATCCAGAATTCTGCCTCATAAAGGTGGAAAGAGGAAGGATTTAACTTCAGAATTATTGACTGACAAATCTCCCTGATCTGCACCAGGTCCCAGAATGCCCAAAACTCCTCTAACAACACCTAAAACAAACAGTGATTTTTCCTTGGTCCTCAGCTGTAAAAACTCCAAACTTCAAAAAAACCCCCAACACAAATCAACAACAGAACAAATTATCCAGAACCAAGCCTGGGAATAAAAAAACCAACCAAACGCTTCACGCAGCCAATTTATAAACAATTAAAAGTGTATGGATACCCTGGAAATTATTCAGCCTGCTTAATTCTGGATCTTGCTGCTGTTGTGTCTGTAAAGCAGAGAGGAACAGATGCAGCAGCAGGAGTTCAGCCTCACACGAGTAACCCCCAGTTCTGGGGGAACAGCAGAGCAGTTTCAGCTTTTCCTGAAGTTTTTATGAGCAAAGGGATAAAAACAAGCAAACAGCACAATCAATTTGTCCACTAAAAGTGGGATAAATGATTGAGGAGCTCTTGCTGAAGGTAGCAGCTGTATTTAAACATAAAATCCTGAGTTCTGGCTATTCTTGGCTATAAATATCCCTGAACGTGGCCTAAGGAATATTTATTCCCTTTTTTTATCCCTCTTACCCAACACCTTCAGTCAGCACCTCGTTAACCCGTAAGGGTTCACTGATTTCCACTAAAAAACTTATTAAAGCCACAATTACTGAGGTGAAATCCATCCTCTGGATACCCCAAAAGCCTGTTTGGAGAGCAGAATTCCAAGGGCATCCTAAGGAAAGCTTTCCTCCTCCTCAGAACACCAAACACCTGCAGGCACACCCAGCCTGCAAACCTGGAATGTCACCCTCCATTCCTTACATGGAACATGGATTTTTTTGGAAAAGAAATACCAAAGGGCCAAAGGCAAAAAAAAATTCTTTCCCAGAAGGAACTTTTTGATTCCTGACCCTGCCTGGCAGCTTTTTGGGATGAGCACAGGGCAGGCTCTGAGCAGGGCAGGGATCACTTCCAGGGTGCACATTCCTGGTGATTCCCAAAGCACTCCGGGGAGGTTTTCTGCTGTGAAAGCATGGATGGAGTGAGCAGCACAGATGGGATTCACTGGAGAGCACCAGGAATTGCAGCAGATCTCCAAACGTGGCAGGGTCCCGTTCTTTCGTAACCAAGGATTCCTTACATAACTCATTACTAATAATAGGGAATCTCTTTTTTTCCCACTTTTTGGATGTCTTACTCACACTTTGCGAATCCTTTCTCCCCCAGAGCTGTGGTGCAGGGAGAAATCCAAGGACAGCCTGGTGCCCATGGATGGATCCAGCACGGAGCAGCCTGACCCAAAAACCTCGGGATAAAATCGCCTTTTGGGAGCAAATAGCATCAGGGAAAGGGATATTCCTGACTAAATTCCCATCCTGAGCCCTAAGGATCTGCCAGGAGCTCACACCTACACGGTGAATGGCCACCCCACGTTATCCTAATTATCCATAACATTGCCCAAACATTCCCGGAGAAGAGCCTGGATTTGCATTTATGCCCCAGGAACTGCAGCTCCCCAGTCCCAGGTGAGGATCTGACTGCCTCACATCCCCTCTGGAATATTCCCATTCCTTCCTCCTGCACAGTTTTGCCCTCAGCACTGTCCTTGTCCTTTTCCCCATCCTGCCTCTTGTTCTGGAAAAGCAGCTTTGGGACAGCTGCCCTCTGGAATAAAGGGCACTAAACTCTCTGTAATATCGTGGATTTCCTACTAAATCAAACACAAACTACTGGAAAAGCAAAATCCCACTTCATTACCAACAGCAACACTCAAAATTTGGGAGAATTGTGCAGAATTTAGGGCACTTGGGGACATGGGCAGTGCTGGAAGAATGGTGAACTTGATGATCTCAGAGGGCTTTTCCAACCTCAATAATTCCATGATTTTAACCCCAGCAAGGCACTGGAATCTCAGTGATAGTTCCAACAACTGAAATAATTCTGATTCTGAAGGTTTAAAACCAGCGCTGGGTGAGCTGGGCCTGTGAAATGTCAGACAGAGGTTTGTGTTTTGGGGTGAAACAAGGTCATTCCTGCATTTCCTGCCTTCCCTCCTGGATTCCTAAATGGCTTCCAATGGATTTCCCATCCAGTTATTTTTAAGGCAAACAAGTCATTTCAGGCTATCAATCCTGCAAATTGCTCTCTGGAATGAAACCTTTAAACTTTGCTTTTTTCTTCGCAGAAAACATCCTCCTCACTGGAGGCAGGGTGATTAAATTCCTAATTACCCAACTTGCACGTAAAAACGTCTTTCAGGAGGACAAAATGTGGCTTTTATGGATGGAGGTTAAAGCCCAGTTTGGAAATCAGTCCCTGGGTGTCCATTCAGGAGCTACCAAGCTGCTAAAAACTGGGAAAAGTGCACAGACACCCTTAAATAACACCAGAACTCCCTCTGGGTTCTCCCTGAGGTGCATCAGGCCTCTGCTTGCAGAAATGAAGGCAGAATTCCACTGCCTGCAGCCAGGGAAAACCAGGATCTCTGCTCCTGGGAGAGGCACTGGCTACATCCCAGTTAAAATCACTTCAATGCCACGTTTTAAATGTGTAAATGCAATTATACTCGGAGCTTTTTAATTACATCGTGGTGTGTCTCCTGAAAGGAATTTTAAGAAAGGATTTTCCTGTTAGCTCAGTTTTCTGTCAGAGGATGCTGGAATTATGGAATGGTTGGGTTGGGAGGGAGCTCAAAGCCCATCCAGTGCCACCTCTGCCATGGCAGGGACACCTCCCACTGTCCCAGGCTGCTCCAAGCCCTGTCCAGCCTGGCCTGGGACACTGCCAGGGATGGGCAGGAATTCTGCCTGCTGCTGGACTGACTGCAGGGAAGAGGAACAGAGCAATTCTCAGGGAATTCTGCAGCTGTGGCAAGACTTAAACCATGATTTTACCTCTTGTGCTCAACTTAGAAACCCAAGAATGACCTCAGCTGTGCTCACTGCTTTGGGAAGGAATCCCAAATCCACATTCCAGCAGTTTCACAGGATATTTCACACTGGTGGATCAGCACACGAGGTTTCTCTCTCTCTTCACCCCCAGATCCTCCCAGGGGTTATTCTGTGTTCAGTGACCTCATTAAAAACCTGAAGTTCAGTTGTGCAGAGGAAACCCCATCTCACTGAAGGAGAGGGGGAGCACAGACCTGGAGCCATCCCTGGAAATTCCTTTGGTCTTTTGTCTCCTCTTTTTATTTTTTTTTTAATTTCTTCCTAGAAAGCAAGAAAGAAACCCCGCTTCTCCAGCTCCATTCATTATCCCAGTGCTCCTCCCATCCTGTGCTCCAGCAGGAATGAGGAATCTCTGCTCCCCCACCTCCTTCCTGCACATTTCTCCCTGCAGACATGGATGTGGCTCACCCTGGAATCGCTCCTGCTCCACCCTGCTCATTCCATTCCATTCCATTCCATTCCATTCCATTCCATTCCATCCCATTCCACTCCACTCCATTCCATTCCATTCCATTCCATTCCATTCTCAGCTCCCCTTTCCAGAGCACAGATGTTCCTGCTGACACAGTGATCCATCATGGAATCACCACTCCAAGCCTAACAATTTCTGCCACCAAACCCTTCCCTGGGCTAATGAAGCCATCCAGGAGAGCACCTGCAGATGGGAATTGGGCTGGAGCTGCAGCTGGGGCTCCCGGGATGCTGAGTCCCATTCCTGGCACGCACAGATCACAGAATCCTAGAATATCCTGGGTTGGAAGGGACCCACAAGGATCGTGGGTCCAGCTGCTGCCCTGCACAGGACAATCCCAAAATCCCACCCTGTGCATCCCTGAGAGCCCCCGGAGCTCTGGCAGCCTCCAGGGACCATTCCCTGGGGATCTGGTCAGTGCCCACCACCCTCTGGGGGAGGAACCTCTCCCAGTATCCAGCCTGACCCTCCAAAATCCAGGATATCCTGACATGAGCACAGTGCCCGGCTCCACTCCTGCTGCTGGAATGCGAGCCCAAATTAATCCCCTGCATATTCATTCCCTGTTTTGTGTATGTATGTGGCATTTGGAACCAGGCTGCTTTCATCCCTGATTTCCATGATTTTCATGATTTCCGTAGGAAAGGACTCGTGCATTGCCCACGGAGGGCTGGAGCCGTTCCCAGCAGCCACATCCACACGGAGCAGGACTCAGGGATCGGGAATGTGGGACCGTGGGGAGCCTCAGGGACAGTTCCTCGGGGACAGCTCCTCAGGGACAGCTCCTCGGGGACAGCTCCTAGGGGACTCTCCAGGAGTAACAGGCTCCCCTCACATGGAGCGAATGGATTCACCCTCACACAGACCTGGATTGCAGGAAAATGCCAGAGAATAGAGATTTTAATTTGCACCAGTGCCAGGACACAGGGAATGGCTTCCCACTGCCAGAGGGCAGGGATGGATGGGATATTGGGAAGGAATTGTTCCCTGTGAGCGTGGGCAGGCCCTGGCACAGGTTGTCCCACAGCTGTGGCTGCCCCTGGATCCCTGGCAGTGTCCCAGGCCAGGCTGGATGGAGTTTGGAGCAGCCTGGGACAGTGGGAGGTGTCCCTGCCATGGCAGGGGTGGCACTGGATGGGCTTGAGATCCCTCCCAACCCAAAGCATTCCCTGGTTCTGGGATGATCCCACTTTCTTCCTGTTCAGGTTGGACATTTTCCCTATGGATCCTCCCTTCCAGCTGTCCCCTCAGCACCAGAGCCTGCGGAGTCTAACACCTCCAGAATTCCTCATTCCCTTCTCAGTGCCTCCCTCCCCACTCCCCCCCGCTCTAAATTCCCTAGAAAAAGAGATCCCAGAATCCCAGACTGGTTTGGGTTGGGAAGGACCTTAAACATCCCCCAGTTCCACCCCTTCCCACACTTCCACTCAGGGCTGAAGAACTTTTCACCTTCCTCACACCAAGTTCCCCCAGAGGCAATTCCTGCTGCACAGAACAAATCCCTTCTGGAACGGCATCGTGTCCCGCGATCCAGCCAAGGCTGGCACTGGGATGCTCCTGCCCAGAAACTGGGAAGTGCTTTAAAAGAAAGCAAACTACAAAATCTAAGCCAAATACCTGCATTTACAGTGGCTCGTTTCCATATTTAAATATCTCTATTTATATTTTCCGTATTTATTTATACTTGCATGTTTGCATATGGAAATATCCCTGGATTTGGTATATTAAGCTATATTTGCTTGTTTACATATTTGAATTTCTGTGTGGTCTGGGTGTTTATGTATTTATATGTCCATATTTGTATTTATAAATGTATGTATTTATCTACTTGTACATGAGGTATTTATAAATGTCTGTTTATATTTCTATACTTGCATATTACCTAATTATTTATTTAGATATAAAGATCTTTTAAAATTCACCTTTTAACTAAAGAAACGCTGGGAAAATATTTTATGTAACTGAGTCCCTTCAGAATTAAAAGACATTGATAATTTTCTATTCATTTTCATAGTAAAAATGTTATTTTTAAGTGCTGGAATTCCTTTCCTGTGCATCCTCCATACCTAACTCGGAATGACAGTAATGGGAATTATAGGAGCCCTTTTTTAGGAGCAGAATGAACCTTTCAACTGCTTTATCTGGTGGGTTTTAGCCCCTGGTGATAACAGCTCTCATGTCACAAAGGAGATTTACATCCTACAAAATGCAGGGAAAGAAATTTGTCCCAAAAACGACTGGATTTTTTTTCCCCATCTCCTTCTCTATTACTGATTTGCACCAACAGAAATGCTGGGAATTTTCTGGGATATAAATCCACCACCTCCTGGTTGTTACAGCACTCAGGGATCTTTTCATGTGAGAAACACGAGGCCAGTTCCAGATGCACTTTCCCTGTCATCCGTTTAAATTCCATTAAAAATGGATGGCAGGGCCCACAGGCACCGGGAGAGGCTGGATCTGAGAGATACCAGGAGAGGCTGGATTTTAGGGATACCAGGAGGGGCTGGATCTGAGGGATACCAGGAGAGATTTGGTTTTAGGGATACCAGGAGAGATTTGGTTTAAGGGATACCAGGAGATATTTGATTTTCAGGATGCCAGGAGAGATTTGGTTTTAGAGATGCCAGGAGAGGTTTGATTTTTGGGAAGCCAGGAGAGGTTTGATTTTTGGGAAGCCAGGAGAGATTTGATTTTCAGGATGAGGCAGTCCCAGCTCCCTGTCAGGCCTGGCTGCCTCTCCTCCAGGCTGGATCCTCCCAGGGAGCTTTTCCAGGAGTGGGATTCCAGAGGGGTCAATTCCACTTGGGAACCAGCCAGAGAAGCACGGGATGGTGGGAAGGGACCCCCAAGGATCAGGGAATCCAACTCCTGCCCTGCCCAGACCCCAACAANAGGGATGCCAGGAGAGGCTGGATCTGAGGGATACCAGGAGAGGCTGGATTTTAGGGATACCAGGAGGGGCTGGATCTGAGGGATACCAGGAGAGATTTGGTTTTAGGGATACCAGGAGATATTACATTTTAGGGATACCAGGAGATATTTGGTTTTAGGGATACCAGAAGAGATTTGATTTTCGGGGTTCCAGGAGAGATTTGGTTTTAGGGATACCAGGAGAGATTTGATTTTCGGGGTTCCAGGAGAGATTTGGTTTTAGGGATNTAGGGATACCAGGAGAGATTTGGTTTAAGGGATACCAGGAGATATTTGATTTTCAGGATGCCAGGAGAGATTTGGTTTTAGAGATGCCAGGAGAGGTTTGATTTTTGGGAAGCCAGGAGAGGTTTGATTTTTGGGAAGCCAGGAGAGATTTGATTTTCAGGATGAGGCAGTCCCAGCTCCCTGTCAGGCCTGGCTGCCTCTCCTCCAGGCTGGATCCTCCCAGGGAGCTTTTCCAGGAGTGGGATTCCAGAGGGGTCAATTCCACTTGGGAACCAGCCAGAGAAGCACGGGATGGTGGGAAGGGACCCCCAAGGATCAGGGAATCCAACTCCTGCCCTGCCCAGACCCCAACAATCCCCCCGTCCCTGAGGGCCTTGTCCATCCCCAGCACTTCCAGCAGAGAATTCCAGCAGGGACTCCAGATTTCTGAGGGAATGGCTGGAATTATCAACCCTGCTGAGCCCGTTTTTTCTCAGTGATGCAAAACATCACTCAGTGCCCAGGGCTACTCCTGCCTGCTCCTCCCAGCTGCTCCAAAAGCTCCATTCAGCTCCTCCGACACGGAATGATGGAATTCCTTGCTCGCCTTCTCCCTTCTCCCTCCATCCCAAACAAAACTGAGACACGGCAAATCCTTATTTCTTTGTCATGGACCAATTTTCTCCAGCAAAAAGAACCCAACCCAACTTTCTCTTTCCAATCCAACAGCTGGGAAAGAAAAGCTGCAGCTCCTGGTTAAATATTAAAATCCTGGTTTGTTTCCATCACAGGACCGGTTCAGAGCCCTCTGGAACTGGAAACATCCCAAGGCTGGGATGTGCACGTGTTCCTGTTCCAAGGGATTCCACTCCAACTTCCACACGTTCTCCTCACCTACAGCACAAGGCACCAACACAACTCCTGATCTTAAATCACTTTCCTGCTTCCCTCCTGCCCCTCAGCCCTGCACAATTCCCTTTCCTCCTGCTGTTATCACAGATCCATCACTTCCAAATTCCTGGCAACTCCTGCATGCCCAGGACTTCATTAAGAAAATCCAAAGGATTGTGACTCCCTGAATATTTCGAAATCAGTAACACAACACAAATGGCAGGAAATAAGGGTGAGTTTTAGAAGCACTGGGAAGCTGGGAATTCGGTGTTTTAAAGCAGAGATGTCCAAAGGTTTGCCTTTTGCAGCCCTGCCCAGCTGGGCCTGCTGCCAGAGGTGATCCTAGAGGGATTTCCCAGTCCTCAGCCCTTCCTCACACCTCGGTGCCCAGCACAAATCCAGCACCTGAGGATCTCAGCCCAAGCTGATCCCTCAGGATTCCACCTCAAACTCAGGTCACACGGTCAGCTGGAACAATGTTTATTGAGGCACAGCTGAACAGCAAAACTTGAACCAAAGTCTAAAAAGATTAAAATAAATCCGACAAATTTGAATTATACATTGAATTTAACCACAATATTTATCTTTAGTTACCCAGGCATCTCCACTGGGGATTTGGAAATAAGGGGTCCAGCTCTTACTCCAGGGTTGGCTCCTCTTTGGGCAAAGGAAAAAAGAAATAATCCTTTCTTTTCCCTCTTGCTTTTCTTCCTCAAGGAATCTCTCCTCTCCTTTATCCCAAGAAACCCCAGTAATCAGCCTCATTTTGGTGGAAGGGACTCATTTCTCTGCTGTGCAGCCTGAGCTGGAGCCTCTCCCTCCCTCCCCTTGTTCTCAGCTGTGCAGTTACAAATGCAAAGGTAAAACGAACACATTTCCCTTTCCCTGGAGCCTCCCTGAGACTCCACTCGGAGCACAGCCCTTAATTAGCAAATTGTTCTGTGGTTTAAACCATGTCCTGCTTCCCTCAGCACCACGAGGCTCTCCGAGCACAAAAATGCCGCCAGAAGAGCCCCTGGACACAGAGTTTAATAAACTCCTAATCCCTGCTCCTTCAAAGGCACCTTCCATGAGGATCAGGAAAGGACAGCTCGGAATTCAGAGGGGTTTCTGCCCTGCACCTCCAGCTGCCTGAAAGGTTTTCCTGAATAGGAGTGACTGGCGGAAGAGAGAAATTAAATTAAATTGAATTAACTCAGAGCAGCAATTTACATCATTTTCTTTCAGATTTTCTCCAGATGTCTGAGGAAAGGCAGCAAATCCTCTCCTGGGGTATTGGGAACACCTCAGCACAGTCCACGGTCGCTGGGAGACTTTTCCAGAGTCCCTGAACAGCACTGGGGATTTCTCTGCCTTTCTTAATATAGATTTCCTTATTCTGCAGATCTGGCTCAGGAGATAAGGAAGAGGCACCAGCAGCTGAAGTGTGAGTTTCCCCCAGTGCAAGGTGCACCACCAGCCCCAAAAGTCACTTTTTTCCACAGTTATTTAATTCAGAAAAATTGTATTTTCTAGCAATATTTTCCTGACAGCTAAATTGCCAAAAATTCCCGGCCTCAGATGGCAGCTCCCCTTCCCTCACTGCTGAGTTTGGGTGAATTATTTCTCTTGTAAATAAGCAAACAGGGTGACACTGCCTGTCTAAATTTGTAACTATTGTTACTTTTCTCTATGGTACCATGAGATATTGTCCCTTTTTACTGCTCGGGTGTGGATCCTGGTTTATGGAGTGTTAAATCATCCCTGGAAAAGCAGGGGGTGGCCTGGGGTGGCTTCCAGCACACAAAAGCCACTCTGGTTGGGATTACACACCAGATAAGAGCAGCTTTCCACATTTTGCAGGAATTTCCCTGCTTCCCAAACAGGATTTGGAAGAGCTCAGGCCAAAGGGGTGCCCTGTTGATCACTGCCAGGACTTAGGGAAGAAATCGAGAAATAAAATTAACTGATCACTTATTGGAGCAGTGAATATATTGATGCTTCCAGAGATGGTTCTAACATTGGATTAATGGGAATTTATAGGAATTTCTGGGGGTTTACTTCAGCAAGAACCACCAGGACAGTCCAGACCAATGTTCTCTGTGAAGCTGGGAATTCGGTGTTGCTATCCCTGCTTTCTATAGTGCTTTCTTTTCCAAAAATCTTTGGGATTGTGTCTGTTACTCTCTGGAGCCTTTGTGTTCAAAGACAAGAACTAAACTATAACTAAAATAACGCTTTTGTGACAAATTGCACTTCTTTGGCGAGGGGAATTAGAAGGGAGCAGGCAGCTGCTGCACCGAATTACTGGAGAAAATGGGATAACGGGAATAGTTACAGGCCTGGCAGCCTGACACTGATCCTGCGCAGCGTAATGGAATCAGCAGCACACACAACATTATTTAGGGAGAATTACAGCAGCTTAATAAAATTAATGCCAGTCCACGTGTGCCTCCCGGCCTGCAGCGCCGGGGCGGCCTCGCGCATTGCTGCTGCTGGGACCGGCGGCGTGAGGGGGCCGGGAGCTGCGGCGGGAGCTGCAGGGGAAACTGCAACGGGAACTGCAGCGGGAGCTGCAGCGGGAACTGCAGCGGGAACTGCAGCGGGAACTGCAGCGGGAACTGCAGCGGGAACTGCAGCGGGAACTGCAGCGGGAGCTGCAGCGGGAACTGCAGCGGGAGCTGCAGGGGGAACTGCAGGGGGAACTGCAGGGGGAACTGCAGGGGGAACTGCATTTCCAGCGGCACGGGCAGCTCAGTGCTGCAGCCAGGGCGTCGCACTGAAGAGTTTGGGGTTCCCACAGGAAGAGTTTGGGATTCCCAGAGGAAAAGTTTGGGATTCCCAGAGGAAGAGTTTGGGGTTCCCAGAGGAAGAGTTTGGGGTTCCCAGAGGAAGAGTTTGGGGTTCCCAGAGGAAGAGTGTGGGGTTCACACAGGAAGAGTACGGGGCTCCCACAGGAAGAGTGTGGGGTTCCCGCAGGAAGAGTGTGGGGTTCCCACAGGAAGAGTTCGGGGTTCCCGCAGGAAGAGTTTGGGGTTCCCGCAGGAAGAGTGTGGGGTTCCCGCAGGAAGAGTGTGGGGTTCCCACAGGAAGAGTGTGGGAAGAAGTCGAGCTGTGGGCGGGAACCTCCACAGCCGGAGCGGGGCCCGGCCCAGGGAACAGCTCCGGGCCTTCAGCCGCCTCAGCTCTTTCTTCCCCACAGCACGGACACGGAACCACTGCCCTGCAAGCGGCTTAAAATCAGGGACAAAGCGCAGGGAACGACAGGGGCAGGGTCAGATGGGATACTGGGAAGGAATTCCACCCTGTGAGGGTGGGGAGCGGCCGGGATGGAATTCCCAGAGCAGCTGTGGCTGCCCCTGGATCCCTGGCAGCGCCCAAGGCCAGGCTGGAGCAGCCTGGGACAGTGGAAGTGTCCCTGGGACAGTGGAAGTGTCCCTGCCATGGCAGGGGTGGCGCTGGATGAGATTTAAGCTCCCTCCCAACCCAAACAAAATTTAAATTGAAGATCAAGCCCTCAGAGAAAGTCCAAGGGAGGAGCCCCAGCTGCCCTCGGGGATGCTGTGCTGCAGAGGGATTTGGGATAGCAGGAAGCAACATTTGCTTGGGGTGTTACAACACTTGGAATAAAAACAGAATAAAAAGCCAAGAGCACATCCAGAGCCGGCCCTGTCCCAGCAGTGCCACATCCCCCGAGGAAGGGGCAGGGGCATTTACCAGACCCTCACTCGGAAGCACCAGCCCTCACAGCAACGTTCGCCTGCGCTGGGATAAAACCCACAAAAATCCATTTTGCACAGCTGAGGTCTTGTGAAGTGAATTTGTTCCTAATAAAGCTGCAAGAGAACCTCACACGTGAGGTGATGGCAGAAAAACACACGCTCAGAGGGCAGGGAGCACAGGACAGCCAGCCAGGGCCACCAAGGTGCTGCGTGTGTCAAATGAAAGCCCTGAGCTCAGAGGGGCTGAACTGGGCTGGAGGTTCCTCGTTAATCCCAACTATACAGAGGATAAGACACACCCAGAGAGCTGGAAAGGGAATGAGAATATTCCAAGACGTTCAGTGTCCCCCCAGGCTGTGACTGAGGTCTGCCCTGTTTGTCCAGCAGGGTGAAGGACACAGGCACTACTGCCTTCCCTTCCATACAGTCCTTTTTAATTCTATATATTTTCCTCCCAGAGAGCCACAGGAGCTGCTGACGCATCTCCAACCTTTTTCTTAGAGATTCATCAGCTAAAATAGATCCCACATATAAGAATAGGAAGTTTAATGAATTCACACTCCTGTGATGTAACAAGTTAAATTAAAAACACTGAGCTCGTAAGATTTAATAACAAGCCTTTTATGGTGATTTCGCTTTTCCTACAGGAAAACTTCCTCCTACCAAAACTGGGAAGGATATTTTTAAAACCTGTGAAACTGGAAGCAATGTTGGAAATCATCACAGGGAACAAAGCCTTTCAGGGACAGTCACAGTGCCTGAGAGTTTCTTCTGGAATTGTTGGAATTCTTTCATTACCAAATGTTGGAGTTCATCCCAAATCCATTGTGGAGAATGCACAGGGACCTTTATTCCATTGGTGCCACATCTACAGGGCTGTGAGATCCCTCTGGGAATGGGGACTCCACCACTTCCCCAGGCACTTCCAAGGCCTGACCATCTTTTCCATAGAGAAATTCCTCCTTTTCTCCAGGCTAAAAGTGGGAAGTACAACCTCCATTTTAGGGTGGAAAGTCTCAGAATATGTAAAATCACCAGCCTTGGGTTTAATCCTCCCCCGGCAGCATCATCCCCTCCACAGGGTGACAAAACCCTCACCCAACCATCAAGCACAGACATATGTTCAGCTCACAACAAACAAAGGTCATTCTGACCAAACTGGAAAGGGAAAAATAAAAAAAAAATTATAGGAAAGTGCCTGGTGATGCCAAAGAACATTACAAAAAAAAGAGAAAAAACCCAAACTAATCCCCACCAAACTCCAAATCCAAACCCCAGCTGCCGAAGCACACAGGCTCCGGATTCCTAAAATATGTAAAATATTCAGTGCTTGCACTCCCAGATTTGAAATAAGCTCTGATTTATGCAAGGGCTTCGGATGAGCTTTGGGATTGTGTGTCAGCGCTGCTGCTGTGGATGAGGCCAGCAGGAATGCCAGCCTAGGCTGGGTGTGGAACAGAGCTGGGATCAGGCTGGAGAGCGGGGCTGAGCTGCTCAAACGCAGCCTTTAAAGCCCCGGCCCAGCGATGAACAGCCGCTGGCAGAGCCTCCAGGGCTTCCCACAAATTCCAGGCTCTGCCGGCTCCCGAGAAGGGCAGGGAGGGGAGAGGAGGCGCGCAGCGTGGGCAGGTGACAGCTGTCACCCCCTGCCACAGGCACCCAGGGCAGGTGGCAGCGGTGCCAGCGCTGCCTCAGCTGTGCTGCTGCGAGCAGGAGCAGGGCCAGCGCTGCCCACCCTGCGTGCCAGCCCAGGGGCCAGTGCTGCCCACCCTGCGTGCCAGCCCAGGGGCCAGTGCTGCCCACCCTGCGTGCCAGCCCGGGGGTCAGCACTGCTGCTGCCAGGAGCAGGGCCAGCGCTGCCCACCCTGCGTGCCAGCCCAGGGGCCAGTGCTGCCCACCCTGCGTGCCAGCCCGGGGGTCAGCACTGCTGCTGCCAGGAGGAGCAGGGCCAGCGCTGCCCACCCTGCGTGCCAGCCCAGGGGTCAGCACTGCCCACCCTGCGTGCCAGCCCGGGGGTCATTGCTGCTGCCAGGAGGAGCAGGGCCGGCGCTGCCCACCCTGCGTGACACCGAGCCCATCTGGGATCCCTGCACCGGACATTCCCTCACTTGGTGGCCCTCGTGGATCCTTCCATGCAGCTCAAATCACATCGGGACATTCACCTTCCTGCGCTTTAATGCTGCCGTAACCCACCAGGAAACCCTGATTAATTAACCCTCTTAATTACCATCAATCTCTAAAGGAAAGTGATTTTTAAGAGCTCAGTGTTTCTAAAGAAAGACAAATTTTTGCCCTTGCAGAAACCACCAAACTGAGGGCAAAGGGTCAGAGGAGTCTTTGGAGAACTTTGCTGATGATGTGAAATTTTAAATCTGGATTTTAAAATCTCCCACTGGCACAGGGTGTCCGGAGCAGCTGTGGCTGCCCCATCCCTGGAAGTGTCCCAGGCCAGGTTGGAGCAGTCTGGGATAGTGGGAGGTGTCCCTGCCATGGCAGGGGTGGAATGGGGTGAGTTTTAAGGTTCCTTCCAACCCAAACCATTCCAGGATTCCATGAAAAGCAGCTCTACCAAAAGGTCAAAGGAAGGAATCCAGCTGTCAGGCACACGGCTCCACAGAAGACAGGGAATACACAATGGAGAAGAAATCCCAGTATTTGTTCTCTGCCATAACTTCTCCCCCCCTTTATTTCATAGAACACTGCATCAATTAAACTGAAGAAACAGGAGGAAAAAGCACAAAAACCACTCCATGAACGTAAAAATTGCAATATTTGTGCTGGATCCACAGCCCTGCAGCTGCCACAGGGAATGCTGACCTTCAGCAGGCCCTGGGATTCCTGGATTTAACGCTCTGCCTGCTGCTCCCAGTATGGAAAGTCTCCTGAAAACACTCAAATAATCCATCAAAACCTGGCAAAACCACCCCAGAACGCTGCGTGGAGATGCCACCTTCATTTAATCACTTTCAGGAGTTGCTGATTATCTCATCCATAAAGCTCTGCTGCTCCAGGCACTGTCCCAGGTGAAATGAAGCTGCAAATGCGAGCAGCGGGAGCCTGGCTCGGGGAACAGGGAACAATCTGCTTCCCAAGCAGTGGGGAGAGGGAAAGCACCTGCAGGGGACAGGGCCCCTCCTGCCCAGAGGCCACCAAACATCTCCCACCTCACCCCGGGGACCAATGGTCACTCCCAGGGAAGCGTGGGGTGGGCTCCTGGTCAGAGGCTGCTCCAAACCCGGGCAGATCCTGGCTGGTTCCTGGTTCTTATGGACTCTGCCTAATCCAAGGATTCCTATGGAAAAGGAGGCTTTTTGTTTTCAGCTTCTCCACGTGCCCTGGACTAAAATTATCACCAAATTGTATGAACTTGTTTAAGATGAAGGTCATTGAACTTTTACAGGAGTTGCAGGACACTTGTTCCAAATCACAGGACCATGGGATGGTCTGGGTTGGATTCCACAGATTTTTGGGGTGTTTTCCCCCTCTTTGGGATTCCCACTTGGATTTTGTGGATGTCCTGCACAGGGACAGAAGTTGGGCTCGGTAATCCTGAGGGTCCCCTCCAACTCAGCATATTCTGGGATTCTATGAAAGCTCATTTAATTCCAAGCCTCAGCTCATCTCCAATGCCCAAAGCTCCTCCAATTCCATCCCTAATTCCCTATTTACCTGTGCAGAATAAACCACAGCTCCAGTTCCTTTACATCCACTGCACTTCACCCACTAAACCTTGTCCCACCACTCTCAGAACCGCTCCAAGCCAACCTGGCTTTGGCTCCTCTTGTTGACAAATAAATCACAAACACACAAGCAGCTGAAACCCCCTAAAATTAAAAATCCTGCTCCAGGAAACCCATTACAAAATCATTACAGATCTTCCAGGAAACCTGGATTTCTTTCCTGGCATGCTTCCTCAAAGCAACTTTAATAACAAAGCCCTCATCTCTGCAACAATGCCATGATGCAGTTTGCTAATTAGCTTTTCCCACTCCTTAATTAAGAAGAAGTGTTCGTGTTGTATCTGCAGTTAAATGGTGGCAGCAGTCACCACTCTGAGTTTTATTTCTATTCCAATATTTATTTGCTTTATTTTCTATTTATTTTATTTCTACTTCAATTTCAGACTCCCGTTTCAATTCCTGTTTGAATTAGCTGGGTTGTAGCTGCCCCAGAGGAAATTTTGGAAGCTTTTTTAAGATAAACATGGACAAGTCTCTCAACAGAGCAGTTGATTCACTCAAGAGCTCCCACAGGTCCAGCACCCTCCTGTTCTGCCCTGGGATCCGAGGAATGCACTCAGTGGAGCTCTCCTGACTCCAGTTAAATTATGAGGACACAAAGGATTGGGATTTGACCTTCTGGGTATCCCAGAGAGCAGGAACAAGCTGTGGGATAGCTCAGAGTCAGATCTTCTGCATCTGGTCAGACACTCCTGGGCAGAGATGAATTAAATCAGGCTGAGTAAAAAGCAAATGTTTGGACGTGGGGATGAGCTGCCTAGGATTCCTTAGGAAATAAATAATCATTGAAAATTACAGTTCACAGCTGAAAACAAGCGCCCTAATATTAATAGATTTTCCTACCCCACGACTTCAGGCACTCCTTGTGTTCCTCTCTGGGTCAGCAGGGAGATGCTGGTCGCTGCAGCTCCCTCCCTGGGATGACGAGCTCAGGTGACCAGGCCGGGTCAAACCCAGCAGCAATTCAGATTTACCCAATCCCAGGCTGGCCTGACAGCTGACACCAATGAGGCTTCCCCTGCCTCCACCAGCCCTAGGGAGGAGATCCCAGCTGTGGGAGCTGCAAATACTGAGAAACAGAATCCCAGAATTATGGGGGAAAAGCCCTCCAAGGTCATCGAGTCCAAGCTGTGCCCAATCCCCACCTCGTCCCCAGCCTGGAGCACTGAGAGCAATGTCCAGGCCTTCCTTGGACACCTCCAGGGATGGGGACTCCAAAGTTCCCTGGAATGCCATTCTCCTGCCTCCTTACTCCCTCCCTAGTTTGTATTTCCCACAAAATCACTTGGAATAAAGAAAAACTGAGGAAGGAAACAAATCAGCCAACTCCTTTGTGTGTGGGTTTTCCCAGCCCTCCCCATGGACACAGAGTGACCTTGGGGATGAGATTGATCCAAAGCCACCACTCCAAACCCGAGATGTCTCGGACAAGGATTAAATCCAGGCTGACACTTTGCCTCACACCTCCTGTTTCTGAATCTGTCCCCCCAAAATAGCAGCTCTGATGAAAGGCCTGTGCCTGGCAGCTCCTGGAGCTCCATTTTTCACTTGTCCAAGTCCCCACATGGTTGTCATCACAACTGGAAGTGTTCATCCAGCAGAGTGGGAATGACATCCTGTTAAAAGACTGCCTTTTCCTGGCAGGATGGAGACAAGGGCAGCCCTGGAAAATGCACAGAATTCCTTGTTTTAAGGATTTTCTGTGCCCAGGCTGGAAAGCTGATGTGCTCCCCATTTTCAGTGTGGCCTCTTTCCCGGGTATTTCTGCAGGAATCCTGAAAAGTGGCTTTGCTAGGAAAAAAAAATCCTGAGAAAAATACTGCAGCATCTGCAGCCATGGATCAACAAATACAGAAAACCCTGTTCTATGATGCCAAGAGAAACCCCTAAAAATACAGGCGTATTCACTGAGTTGCTGCTCAGGGTTCATGAAGAACATCATTCCCAAAATGGCATGTCCAGCAGGAGTCTCTGGAGAAGGACCTGGGGACAAGGAGCTGTCCCTGCCCAGCAGTGTCCAGTGGGATCCTGAGGGACAGTGAGCTGTCCCTGCCCAGCAGTGTCCCGTGGGATCCTGAGGGNTTCCCAAAATGGCATGTCCAGCAGGAGTCTCTGGAGAAGGACCTGGGGACAAGGAGCTGTCCCTGCCCAGCAGTGTCCAGTGGGATCCTGAGGGACAAGGAGCTGTCCCTGCCCAGCAGTGTCCAGTGGGATCCTGAGGGATAAAGAGCTGTCCCTGCCCAGCAGTGTCCAGTGGGCTGCTGGGGTGCACTGGGAAGAGAATTTCCAGCAGGTCAGGGGTGCACTGGGAAGAGCATTCCCAGCAGGCCAGGGGTGCACTGGGAAGAGCATTCCCAGCAGGTCAGGGGTGCATTGGGAAGAGCATTCCCAGCAGGTCAGGGGTGATCCTGCCCCTCTGCCCAGCCCTGGACCACAGCCCCATCCCCTCCCTTGGTGACCACAGCCACTCCAGCCTGGCCATCCCCCTGTCCGGCCTCAGCTTTCCCAGGAACCAGCACAGAGCAGGCCTCACCCCACTCCTGCTCCTCCGTGAGCATCACAAAACCCCAAAGGCTTTGGGAGTGATGCCACTGGGCAGGAATTCCTCGCGCAGCCATGAGTATTCCTGGACAAAACCCATTGGAAGGTAATTCCACCCTTCCATCAGCCCAAGGAACTCCTCCCCTTGTTCCACGAGTCTGTACCCAGCCTCTCACCAGTGTTCCCTCAGGACACCCCAAAGTGCTCCCAGAACTCCCGTATTCCCCAAATTTCCCTGCGTGACACAGCAAACTCCCCCTGGCACAGGGGAGGGGAGCAGGGCCCCGCTGTGGGCCACGTCACCGTGCTGTGACACATCCCAGCTTTTTCCACAATTCCCGGCTGCCAGCAGGGCCGGGAGGCTGCAGCAAAGCCACCAACACGGCTGAGGGTGAGAAATCCCAGCCAGGGGGGATGAAGGATGCACGATTCCAGGAGAAACAGCACCTGGCTGCTCCCAGGTACCTTCACCTGGCAGCTCTGCAGGTGTGGAAAAGCATCCCCCGCTTCCAGGCGCGATTCCTGGATGGTCTGAGGGCAGAGCAGGTCACGCCACGCTTCTGCCAGGAAAGGAAGAAAGCCCATTGCGTATTTCTTCTTCCTAATCCAGCCTGGAGAGCACCAGGAAGATCAAACTGCGTTAGTACTGCAGGAGAAAGCACTGATGGATTTAGGGGGAAAAAAAAAATCCCTCTCCATATAAGGGCTGTGAACATTTTCCCACTTAAGACAACGTGTGGGATCATATTCACAGACACAGAAATATGTTCTGTTCCCTGACACCCACGGGCCTGGAACACCGGGCTGAAGTGCTGGCAGGAATCAGAACCATTTGTTAAGTACAAAAAATGTCTCACATAATTAGGGAACTGCTGAAAGCCACCAATTTAGTGCTCAGGCTGGAAAATGTAGGAATATTTCTTGGAACAACAGGCAGAGCTGCCTCGACGCCGCACACACAGCAAATACCTGGGGCAGAATCAGAGTGCAGGGAGAATCCAACACCTTCAGGAGGGTAGAACCAGGACATCCCCAGCTGGGAGGATCATCAAAGTCCAAGTCCTGATTTTAATGCTAATTATGAAGTGAGTGCCCCGTTCCCAGCCTCATCCCTCCATTCCCAGCATGGCTCCATCACCATCCCAACGTGTCCCTTTGGTCCAGGCTGCCCAGGTGCCCTTCTGGCAGGAGCAGAGGGCCAAAACCATCTCCCAAACATCTCCCAAACATCTCCCAAAGGTGTCCCAGGGCCAAGGAACCTCTGCCCCAAAGACTCTTCGAAGGTCAGCACTGAGAAGGGCAGCGGTGAAGGGAAGATGGAAGGTGGTGTTGGAACCAGAACTTATGGGGGTGTCTGGATGGAGCTGATTTTTAAATATTTGGGCAAAAAGCACAAGAAGCAGGATTGGTTTGACCTGGGAAGAGCTGGAGACAGAGCTCCTGGCAGCCACAGCTCAGCTCCTCAGCCCCCAAAGCCGCCAAGGTCCCCCTACCAGAGCTGTGTCCCCTCCTGGCAGCAGCTGCCCAGCCCCGCAGAGTCTGTCCCCCCAAAGCCACCAAGGTGTGTCCCCCACTGAGCTGTGTCCCCTCCTGGCAGCATCTCCTCAACCCCCAGCAGGGTTTGTCCCCCCCAAAGCCACCAAGCTCCCCCTACTCAGAGCTCTGTCCCCTCTTGCCAGCATCGCCTCAGCCCCCAGAAGGGTTTGTCCCCCGACGAAGCCATCATTGTCTGTCCCCCCAAAGCCACC
>VZTG01008578.1:47319-60365 GCA_013397845.1 Melanocharis versteri | reverse complement strand
CTGGCCCCGGCCCCCAGCCTGGCCCCGGCCCCGCGCTCCGACAGCCCCGCAGCGCTGCGTTCGCACGGCAGGAGCCATCTCCTCACCCGGGCCAAGGTGCGGGGCCGGGCAGCGGGAGGGGGCTCGCAGCCTCCCGGGAACAGTGCTGGTGACAGCTCAGTGTCCCCTGCGGGCTGGGGTGTCGCAGGCCAAGGGCTGCAAAGCGCAGCGGTGATGGGGAACACCTGGCAGGGGCATGGTGACCGGGGGTGAGGCTGCCCTGGCTGTCCCGGCTCTCCTGACTGCCCTCCATCCCCGGAACGTCACTGCGGGACAGAGCAGGACACACACGTGGATGTCCCACCCTGCTCCCACCCTGCCCTGTGTCCGTGCGTGACCTGGAGCGATCCTGGGGACCCTCCGGGGGTTCACGGAAGCACAGAACGGGTTGGGTTGGGAGGGACCTGGAAGCTCACCTCGCTCCCCGCCACAGCACTGCCCGCGGGGCTGGGCTCCTGCAGCCCCTCCTGGGGCTCCTCACAGCAGCCGTGGCCGCAGCAAGCCCTGCGGCTTCTCAGCTCCTTGGATTGCACTCTTTGTTCCCAAAGGCAGCAGGCCCCAGCCCCGGTCCCAGCGTGTCCCACTCCTGCCCAGCCCGGGCTCACGGGGCAGCCGCTGCCCCCCCAGCTCCCCGCAGGCCCGGCAGCGGCTCGGGGCTGCTGCGGTGACACGGTGGCTTCACAGCTCTGCGCTGGGTGAGGTCAGCACCTCGCTCTTCCAGCTCTGGAGTCTGCCTGGCAGCAGAGAGCTGGAAGAGGATCACAGCAGGGTTTATGGCAGCAGCGAGCTCCCCAGCCCTGTTCCGCGGGGATAATCCCCTGCCGCTGGTGACCTCTCCTCTCCCTGTTGCTGGTGGAGGAATTCCTGCTCTGGGGACGCTCCCGGTCTCTCCCACTCTCTCCATCTCCGAGTGGGAACTGGAATTAGGCCCAGAAAAGTTTTGCTCCACCAACATTTTTGCAGTGCTCGAAGCGGACATCCCCTGGTTTGATGTTGCCCAGGGAAGCTGTGGCTGCCCCTGGATCCCTGGCAGTGCCCAAGGCCAGGCTGGACAGGGCTGGAGCAGCCTGGGACAGTGGAAGGTGTCCCTGCCCTGGCAGGGGTGGGATGGGATGGGATTTAAGGTCCCTCCCAACCCAACCCAACCCAGTGATTCCGATCTCAGGGGTGACATCGGGGGTGCCCAGCGTCAGTTGGGACAGGGACAGCTTCTGGGAGCCAGGAGATGGAAATTTGTCTCTCAGGAGACCCACAGTAGCACAAGATAGGAATTTTTTGTTACAACTGAGAGTTCTTTCCCTTCCTGATATTCCTGAAAAAGATCAAGATTTTGAGGGGCACGAAGACAGGAAAACCCCTGGAAGACTCAAGTCCTTAGGTACAAAATAGAGACCTTTCTTCCCTGCAAAGGCAAGTGTGGAGTGGGAGAAAACCAGGGATGTGCCAGGGGGAGCTGCAGGAGGACAGGAGGAGGTGGGAACCAAACCCCCAAGCCAGGAGCTGGGAAGGGCAAGGCAGGAGCCGTGGAGTTTAAATCCCCCATTCCCATCATCTCATAGTTCACAGTGACACTGACTGCAGTGGAAAGGCCAGCAAAGAGCAGGCCAGAACAGTGAAAAATGTGGATGCCAGGCACATCCCTGAGCTCTGCTGATGCAGAACTCCAGCTGATCAGTGGAACAAGTCCCTAAGCTGGGCTTTACCACTGCTCTTCCATGCATTTCCCCTGACAAGCTCCTATAAAAAACCTCTTCCCTGCTGTGGGCCTGGCTAAGACAAGGTTTTGAATCATGAAATTCCTTCAGCAAATTTCCCAGGAAAGCTGGATGTGTTCCCTAAAAGCGTTCTGCAGGTTTGGGCTCAGAAGGGTCTGGTCAAGTCCAGCTGTGAAATGGGGGGTAAATCAAAGCTTCACATAGATAACCCTGAAATAAAGTTATTTTTATTCCCTATTTTTAAAAGCCTGGACTGTGGAGAGAAGGACCAGTTTTAAGGACACAGCTCCTTCTATTCAATAAATGGTGGAGCTGCACAGCTTTGAACATTTTCCCTTTAGAATTCCCAATATATTTTTTTCCCCTCTGGTTTTACCGAGTCCTCTCAAGTGCTACTTGAAGTATTCCCAGACAAAGCTGATCTCCATTTCTGGAGCCTTTCATTGTGGGATTGAGAGGAGGGGATGAGTCACGGCCGTGGAGCCACAGCCACCGGGGAGGGCTCAGGTCACCTTCGGTGGCTGTGACAAAGAGTCCAGCTGGGAGCTGGGAGAGGTGACCGTGGTGGGGCAGGAGGGACCTGGCAGGCTCTGCCCACGGAGTTCAACGAGTCTGGGAACTTTGACTGAGGCAGAATTTAGGAGATGAAAAACAAGGATGGAAAGGAAGGAAAATCTTCGTGGGAACCCAAGAAGCAGCCGGGTACTGCCCTCCCTCCTCATTCCCAGTGTGCAATCGATGGATAATTGTCGTTATCCATGAGGAATTGCTGGAGCTGTTCCATCAGGATGACACTGGAATAACTTGGGATATTTGCATCCCTGCACTGAAGGTAATTTGGGAAAAAGTTCATTTTCCTGGAGTGATGACATCATCAGGGTCCACCTGCAAAAATGATAACCTTTCTTCAAAGTGGAACAACTCATTTCTTCTTTTAACACTGAAATTATTCAATTTCCACCATCTGGAAGCACTTTAAAAACCTGTTATAAAATGTAACAACCAGAGACCTTAAACTGCTCCCTCTTCCCTCTCTCATCAAAAGGACAAAGGAATCTGGGAGAGGAGCTGGGACAATCCTGATCTCCTGCTCCGGGATGCAGCCTGGGATGGTGGGAGGTGTCCCTGCTGGAGTGAGATGAGCTTTAGGGTCCTCCTGACCAAACCAGTCTGGGATTCCGTGATTCCATGACACTCTGGGAGCCACTGGGATGTTCAGCGCTGGCCACAGGGCTCAGGAGCGTTGTCAGGAGAATCCCTGATCCAATTTCCATTTTGTCTCCTCCGAACCGAGTTCCCAGCTCCCGGGATCCAGCGGTCAGGTGGTGCACGAAGCCCTTCCCTCCCATTTCCATTCCTCCCTGGAGCAGCTGAGCTCTCCAGGTCTACAAAAAGCATTTCAATCTCTGCTTCCAACCTCACCACAGCTGCCTCTCCAACACATAATTCCCTCTCCGCTCCCCACGATCCAGGCATGACTTTCCCGTCGGAGAGCCGCCCGTCTGAAGAGCAGCTGAAGGTCGCTGCCAGCGGCGGTGCCAGCGTGCGGGAACCGGGCTGGCTCTGCTGCAGAGGCTCCCCAGCAGCGCTGGTGGCTGTTCCGTCCGTGCAGAGCCTCTCAGAGCACACAGCCGAGGCGAGGAAGGGAACTCGCTTCCCTCCTTTGCTGCAGTGGGCTGCACTCTGCAGCAGCGTGTGGCAAAAATACATTGCAGGCGCTGCAGCAGGAGCAAACCCTCTCCGTGTGCGCCGCGGTAGCCACGCTGGAACCGGCTCTCTATTCCCTCTTCCACATCCTCCTGACCTTTAAGAGACGGGAATTTTCTCTGCCTCTAAAATTAAGCTCCGGGCCGTGGGGGTGAGGTGGGAGGGAGGGGGAGCAGCCACGGCCCTGCCATGGGCGGCTGCCACCCCCTGAGCGCTGCCAATCCCAACGGGAAAGGAAAATCAGGGAGAAAGGATCCTCCTGGGCCCGATGTGGGCTGGTGTGGCCATGGGAGGGGAGCCGCTGCCTCGCTCTGCTGCGCTTTGTGCTGCTCCCAAGCCAGCGCCTGGCGGTGGAACTCGATGGGTTTTTAAGGATCTGGAGCATCTTTAAGGTCCCTTTTTCCCCCCGAAGCATTCCAGGATTCCGAGCCCAGCCCGGGGTGCTGTGCCAGGAGCAGGAGTGAGCGGGGGCAGCTGTGAAATGCTGGGACAGGAGTGCCACCAAGGACAGCTCCACGGGCCGGAACGTCCGGGAGCAAACACTCCTCACAGGACAACCCGAACCAGCTGACCCAGCGTTCTCCTCCGTCAGGGTTCACTGCCAGGGTCACTCTGCCTTTAAATATCCTGGGAAATGCCTCTTCCACCCTCAGGACTCTGTCCGTAACACACCTTCCATAATTTCCTTTACAACACCTGTTTTCCTGCCATGCTCTGATAATTTACAGCTCTCAGGCAGCTCTAAACCATTCCTGGCACTCTGCGTGCTGGCACCTCGTGGATTTCCCCTCTGGGGGTGGTTCTGGAGGAGCTGCCGTGCCCAGGCCCCTCCGTGGGCAGGGCAGAGGAGCCGAGCAGAGGCAGCTGCAGCCTGGCAGGGCTCCCACAGCAGCGTCACGGCGAGATCTCAAAAATAAACCAGCATCTCCTTCTGCTTTGTGGCTCCCTCCTGATGAGCACTTGGCAGCAGGAGGGGGATTGGTGGCACTGGGACGTGCACACAGCAAAGCCCCCAAAGCCCCGGGCCTTGGTTTGGCACCTCTTCACCAAACCAGAGATTCGGGCACAGATTTAAAGCCACATTCCTCACGGGCATGGATTAAACCCGCAAGGACAGGCGGTGGTGGCACAAGGCTTCAGGGGCTTGTCTTCAGCTCTTTATTAGCCCCAGGCTCTCCTTTTTTCCCTCCTTGTGTTCCTGAGTGATTTCCAAGAGTTTATCTGCTGTCTCTTTGAGAAAGGAAAGGAATAATCAATGCTAGGCCTGGATGGAGGGAATCCTGCTGCCCGCTGCAAAGCCCGGGGAAATGAATAAAATCCCACGACCTTCACCGGATGGGGCACAGGATAGATGATCCCATTTATGCTGATATTTTCCATGAGGGAAGATCCCATGGGCAGGAGGTGGCCTCAGCCATCCCGGTGCAGCCGGGTGGGATCCAGGCAGTGGGAAGATGGGTGGTGCTCCCAAATCCATGGGACTTGCAAAAGCTGCTTCCCAAATCAGAATTTAGGAGGTTTGGATACTCCTGGGAATGTATTTTAGCAGAAACTGTTGGAGATTTGCTTTAAGCTGAGGGATGGCAGGGATGGATGGGATATTGGGAAGGAATTCCTCCCTGTGAGGGTGGGGAGGGGCTGGGATGGAATTCTCAGATTTGCTGTGGCTGCCCCTGGATCCCTGGCAGTGCCCAAGGCCAGGAGCAGCCTGGGACAGGGGAAGGTGTCCCTGCCATGGCAGGGGTGGCACTGGATGGGATTTGAGGTCCTTTCCAACCTGAACCAGTCTGGGATTCCAGGATTTCTTTCCAAAGTGGTGCTGGGCTGGAAGCAGATCCCCTGAGGAAGGAGGCTCCCCTGAAGATGCCCTGTTCCTGCTGCCCAGGCTCAGCTCCCTGGCCCTGATCCCACCCGCTCCCAGCCCAGCTCCCGCCATCCCAGCAGCCCCATCCCGCTGGGTTCAGTCCTGTTGGATCCGAGACCGAGTAAACTCCCGGGTTTTTGGTCTATTACCCTCTTAGCATTTAAAAATAGAGCTGTTACTAAGCAATGGCAGCGAGGAGAAAGCCAAGCCTATTGAGGATCCTGGGAACAGGTATTTTTCCCAGCCCAAGTGCTGTAAACATTGTGGGATGAGGAATTGTGAATCAGAGCCTTCCCTCCCTCCCTCCCATCCCCACTGCTGCTCTCCCATTATCCCCAAAAAACAACGGCAGCGACATCAGGAGCTGTTTGTTTTCACTCTCTCCTGGTTTGCAGGTCACATTTCCCAACCTTTCCGCACATCTTTCCAAAAAAAAAAGGAAAAGAAGTGGGATGATATTGCCATGGAGAGGGGGAGCCACGGGGGAGGAGCTGCAGGAGTCCCAGCAGTGCCAAGGCCACCCCTGCCCGTGTCCCCAAGTGCCACATCCACAGGGCTTTAAACCCCTGCAGGGATGGGGACTCCAGCCATCCACTGCTTCTCCAGCTGCTTTCCCTTCCTGGGGCTCAGGATCCCTGCACAAAGCCAAGAGCAGCACTGGCGGACAAGGGAAATTTATGGAATTAATAAAAAGATGGAGAGAAATTGGAAAAATAGCTGTAATTTTCCTACATGGGGTTCAAATCCCTGTTAGCCCCGGTAGCTCTCCTGAATCCCTTATGGATTTATGGCAGCAGGAAGTTTTGCAGTGGGTTTTTAGGACTGGATTTGGGATAAAGTCTCTTCTGACAGGGTTAGAATAGGGCAGAAATTCTCATTAAATACAAGAAGTGACATTTTCAATTAAGCAAGAGGAAGAAAGCAGCTGAGAATTGATAGGTCTGCTCCAGAAAATGGGGAAAACGTCATAAAAAATGGGAAGATGCAGCTGGAGAAGCCTGGGTATTAAAAATTACACTCATACATCGAAATTATCCAAAGGAATGATGGATTTGTCCCTACTCCAGGCTCTTTTGAGTCAAAATAATCGGGAATGCAGCAGTGGAGAGGCAGAGCTTGGCTTTCCCCACGTGCAGCCGTGTGGGATGGGGAGGCTCAGCCCATCCCAAGAGTTCTTTGGGAATCCAGAGCTCCTCTCGTTTCTAGCAGCAGGATTTCAGGATTTCTGGCCCTCCGTTAAATGGAGGATTTGAGGCTGGAATTCAGGAGCCACATGTGCAGGGCTGGAGCCAGCGAGGCGTGGTGGCTTTGTGTGCTCCAGGATGGGCTCATGGAATTACTAAATGGAATCAGGTGAGGAAAAACGGGATGAGCAAATCATTCCCCAATCCAACTCCTGCATCTCCTTTTCTGCCAGCCACACAGGGATGGGGCTTTTTTCCTGGGAAGTCCCTGAGTTCAGCTTGGAGGCTGCAGCTTAGAGGGGACGGTGTGAATGCTCTTAACCCTCCTGTTTGCTCCACAGGGCTCCATAGTTTGGGAACAGGGAATGGCAGGAGCACAGGAGAGGGGTGAGCTCTCTGTCCAAACCACGCTGCTTCCCAAGAAAGTGCTGAGGGATGAGCCAGAGCCGAGGGTGGAACAGGAGCCCGGGGGCTTTGTGGCTGAAAAAGCAGGGATGGGGCTGCTCCTCACAGGGGAACTATGAAAACGAGCAAGGCCAGGATTCCAAACTTCCGTGGAAGCTCGCTGCCGGATCCGCCGGCCCACGCTGGATTTCCCATCCCTGCCCAGCACAAGTTCCTCCTCCCCAGTGCAGTTCCATGTATCCCCGTGCTGGAATCCTGCCCTGTCCCAGGGACATGGATGTCTCCACACATTCCCCTTCAATCCCAGCAGCCAGGAGCTCCCGCTGCTCCAGGATCCAGGGGGCTGCTCTGAGCTATGGATTCTGCCCAGCTCTGCTCCTTCCCTGCTTGGCCAAAGGAAAACCTTTGTAATTCCCCCACAAAGTGCCTAAAACGCATTTTCCTCTGTTAATGCTCCCAACATCCTTCACATCCCAGATGCAGTGGGGGAGGTGATCAAGGAGCAGGGAGGAGGATGCTGCCTCCTCCTCCCTGAGCAGAGCCCAGTTAAAGTTTCTGTGCTCAGATGCAGCTTCAAGGCTTGAACTCAGTGATCTTGGAGGACTCTTCCACCCTAAAGAATTCCGTGATCCCACCTTCCTCTCCAGCTGCCTTTGCTGAATTTTTCATTGCCCTCGCAAGGCTCCGGAGCCGCTGGCAGGATTGGGGTTGCATTATGGAATGTGGCTGCTCCCTGCCCGGCCAGAGAGCCCCAGGAGCTCTTCCCACGGCCAGGAGAAGGCTTTGGTGGGATCCCCACCTCCCCTGGCTCCTCCCCATCCATCCAGGCTGCTGCTGTGCTCCCCTTCCTGAGGCTCCCTGCATTTTCCTTCCTTCCCCCCACAGAGGACTCAGCCCTCCATAATTTATAGCCAACCTTTCTCGTCTGTGCTCTAGGACAGACACTGCAAAAAAACCCTAAAAAATTTATTTTCATCAGGAAAAGATATCAAGGGGCTGTGGAAGGAGCTGGTGCCTGCACTGGTGCTCCCTGTTCCCAAGCTGGCACGGGGATGCTCCGTGCACGGAGCCCAGCCAAGGCAGGGACGTGGCTGGGGAGCACGAGGAGTGGGAGCCCCAATTTCCACCTCCTCTTAGGCTTATCCAGCCCTTCTACAGAGTTCCATCCTGGGCTCTGCAAGCTCGGTGAGGGAGGGAATCCTTCGGCGAGGGAGGGAATGCAGCGGAGCTCCAGCAAGGCTCCCCCGTCCTGCTGGGAATGGGGAGGATCCAGCCTGGGCAGGCACAGCCCCCCCACAGTGACCGTAGGCTCCCAAAATTCCATTTCCACGTGACAGAACCATAAAATCCTGGATGGATTTCTGGAGGGACATCCCATTCCCTCCCCTGCCACGGGCAGGGACACCTTGCACTGCCCCAGGCTGCTCCAGCCTGGCCTTGGGCACTGCCAGGGATCCAGGGGCAGCCACAGCTGCTGTGGGCACCCTGTGCCAGGGCCTGCCCACCCTCCCAGGGAACAATTCCTGCCCAATATCCCATCCAGCCCTGCCCTCTGGCAGTGGAAGCCATTCCCTGGGTCCTGTCCCTCCATCCCTTAGCCCCAGTCCTTCTGCAGCTCTCCTGGAGCCCTTTTAGGGGCTTTAGGCCCCTCTGCAGGGGCTGAACCTCAAAAACTCCAAAGCGAAGGGATCCAGGGCACATTTGGAGGGGGAGGATTTGTTTCCAAACACATGAAAGTGCATAGAATGCCTTTTATATACCTTTTTTTTTTTTTTTTGGCACGGAGAGAGCGGGAGCTGCCCAGTGCAGAGGTCTCTGTGGGTTGGAGCCCAGGAGATTCCCAGCAGGAACCCACAGGACACAGCTCCTGCAGTGGGCTGTGACCCACGCTCAGGACGCCTCCAAGTCTCCGTTTGTTTTCCGCCGCTGGTGCTGAAGGAGCTGCAGGGAAGTGGGTTTGTTAAAATTCAGCTCAGCCCGTCCTCCCTGACAACCGAGGGAGCCAGGGGAGGCTGGGAGAGCTCCACGCCGCTGAATCATCCGGCTCTCCTGCAGGAGAGGCTCCTTCCCTGGGAGCGAGCAGGGAGGGACAGGAAAATCACGGCTCTTCCTCGTGCTGAGTATCACAGCAGGGGGAAGCTGTGAATTCCTGCCTTTCCCCTCGCAGTCCCACTAAAGGCAGGCGGCTGGGTGGAATTCCTCCCATTCCCTGCTTCCAGGCGCAGGGGTTTGGCTCCAGACCCCACGGAAGGAATTGCAACAGCAATTCCCTTCAGGACACCATGGGATGGTCCATTCTGGAAAGGATGGAATGCACAGGGATGAAGATGTGTCCCTGCCCTCGTGGGTCTGCTCCGGCTCCACGTCCCTGGAATGTCCAAGGCCAGCTTGGATGGATCTTGGAGCAGTCTGTGAGAGTGGAAGGTGTCCCTGCCCATGGGATGGAACAAAATGAGCTTTAAGGTCCCTCACAGTTCCAAACCATTCTGGGATTCTGGGGTCCCAACAGTGCCCACGGTGCTTCCCAAGACCATTATTCCGAAGGTTGGAATGTTTCACGTTTTCCATGTCCAACATTTGAACCATTCTTTAATCTCGGCGGGTTGGTCGTGTGTGAACATTATGGGAAAATCCACACCTTAGCAAACAAACACATGGAAAGAAGGGTTTGGAGAAGTTTTTTCCTGGTAAATTACATTTACTAATTTCTTTCCAGCCTCTCTGTTTTCCTTATGGATTCAAGAGGAGCTGATGAGGCAGAAAGCGCCAGGAAAGGAGCAGTGGGATTTGCACGAGGCCGCGTTTGCTCCTACAGGGAAGGAGGCTGGAGGGCGGCCCAGGGCTGATGTGCCCAAGGATATCCAGAAACCCAAAGCCATAAAAGCTGGGAATGGGATGAAGCAGCCGGCCCTCGGCTCGGTGTAAATCCATTATCTCATCCTGGCCTAAAAATAACCACTCCAAATTATTCCGAGCTCTGCACAGGCTTCTGCTTCCTCCTCACACTTAGTCATAAACCCTTTAATCAATATTAATGTTGTCAGCCCAGGCACGTTCCTGCCTGGTGCAGAGCAGCCAGCACGGAGCTGTTCTCCAGGGAAAGCGGCTCCGGGCGGGATCCCGCTGTGGATGGAGCCCGTGGGGCTGTTCCTGGGGTTACTGCCACGGAAAAAGCTCCTTTTGCCTTCACTGGGCTCTACCCCACATTCATTTCTGTCACACCCCCCACAGCACTGGGACACCCCTCACAGGAGAGAATCCAGAGGGTCCAACCCCCACCTCAGACCACGTTGAGAAGAGTTTGGTCGAATCCCTGGAAAAGTTTGGGACTCCTCTGAGCCCCAAAGGCGGCACCTGTGCGGCCACGGAGGTGTGAAGGCAGATTTGTGATGCATCCACCCCCAGGGTGTGCAGCACCCAGCTTAAACAGCCATTTATTCCCTCCCAAATTCCTCACTGTTTCCCGGCTATAAATCACAAATTGGTACCTGCTCCACTCTCCTGATCCACCAGAAATAGTTTAATACCGCTATTAATCATTATTAATTATTCATGGAGTGCTTGTGCACTCAAGGAAATGAATGGCCTGGGACTGGCTGAGTGGCAGTGTTGGCTTTCCAGTGGTTATCTCCCAATTAATTGGGAGACGCTTTCCATGCACAAAAGCAAAGAGTGCATCGCATTAATTTTTGATGGGAAAAAAATTCCAGAGATCAATTTAACATTAATATTAAACCGGCTGTGAATAAACATTTCATTAAAAGGAAACTGGAGTTTTCATGTGAGCACGTCTGTTTACTTTCCTGCCAGCCCATTGGAATAAAACCGTGGAAATCCGTTCAGCAGAGGGAGCTGGGCTCCCTCCTCCTGGAGATCCCTGCTCCAGTGGGGCTGCAGGAGCACAGCCTGATCCTCCCGAACAATTCTGGGATGGGCTGGCTTGGAAGAGACCTTGAGCCCCTTGAAATCATTCCAGCCCCGTGCCGTGGGCAGGGACACCTTCCACTGGAGCAGGCTGAATTCACAGCCAGGAATTCCTCCCCAATATCCCATCCAGCCCTGCCCTCTGGCAGTGGGAAGCCATTCCCTGTGTCCTGTCCCTCCATCCCTTGTCCCCAGTCCCTCTCCAGCTCTCCTGGAGCCTCTTGAGGCCCCGGAAGGGGCTCTGAGCTCTCCCTGGAAGCTTTTCCCACCAGCGGGACCCGAACAGCTGCAGTTCCAGCAATTTCAGTGATGGAGGGAGAAGCAGGAGAAATCCGGTGACTTTTAGGGCTCCAGGAGCCACGCTGGGATTGCAATGAGGGAAAAAGCTGCGGCACCATTCCACATGGGATGCTGATGTGGAAAACTCCACCTTTTCCTGAAGATCCAACCTAAACCTCCCTGAGGGTTTTTCCTCTTGTCCTGTCACGCTTTCCCCGGGAGCAGAGCCCGGTCCCCACCCGGCTGCGCCCTCCCGTCAGGGAGCTGTGGAAACATCCGTGCTTTGGGAATTTTGGGGATGGATACCGGGAATGACTCCCTGCGAACCAGAGCCATCAGGAGCACAAAGAAGCGATCCGTGCCCAGCCCGTGCCCTCGGCATTTCTGGGATGAGCTGGCTCGGGAGTTCTGCATAATAACGGGAAAATTAGAGACAAGAGCTGCCACCGGGAGGGATCTCCAAAATAATTCAGGGATGAGGAGCAGCACAGGAGTGGGCAGGAGCTGCTGATCCATCATCGGGAATTGCTGCAGGTGAAGCATCACCAGAAACGATAAATTGGGGAACAGGAGGAGGAGGAGGAGGAGGAGGCGGGGGAAAACCATTGGAAGGATGGAATAATCAGGCAGCGAGGGTGCTGCTTGCCCTGCCCTGCCCTGCGCGGCCCCGGGGGATGGAGGAGCTGCGGGATGGATGCCAGGAGAGCGGCCATGGATCACGGAGAGGCTGGAATGTGCCTGAATCACCGAGCAGCGGGACCCCCAAGCGCTGGGCTGGAGACGCCCCACGAGCAGGGAGCAGCGGGCACAGGATGGATGAGGATCGATGTGACTCGGAAAATGGGAACAGCCCGAAATCCTGGATGTTTCAGCAGGAGGGCTGGATCGTGGAACAACCTCCCCATCCCAAAAACAATCCCAAGGGAGCTCCAGAGGCAGGGCAGCTGCGGTCAGGGCTGGTGGCCGGAGCTGTCACAGCTGGGGGCACTGGGCACTCCCATCCCCAGCACCAGGGAATCGTGGAATGGTTTGCTCGGAAGGAATCTTCCAGCTCCTCTGTCCCATGGGCAGGGACACCTTCCTGGTGTCCAGCTTTCCTGGGAATCCTGTTCCAGTGCCTCCCATCTCTCCCTCTGCATCCCCCTGCAGACTGGGAAAGCTCTGCCCGCCCTCCCCGCTGGGCTCCATCCAATGCTTGGAATCCCAGAGGGATTTAATGCCAAGCATTCCAGCACATCTGCATTTCTTCCCAATGGGCAGCAGCAGCTGCGGAATTAAATCCCTCCTCGGGAAGAGCAGCAGTGGTGGCAGAGGTCAGAATAAAGTTATTAAAAAAAACCTGTGAATGGCGTAAAATGGGAACAGAGACCTGGATCAAACCGCGAGGTTAAGGACAGAAATAGGGAAAGAATTTAGAGGGAAAAAATAACTTTACAGAGCACGGAGAGCATAAAACTGGGAGTGAGTAAAGGAGAGCAAAAGGAGAGTAAAAGAGAGCAAAGGCCACCGTGTCACCAACCCGCTGGGGATGAGCCCAGGGTGTCCCAAGAGCACAGGGATGGAGGGAGGGAGGGATGGAGGGATCGTGGAGGGTTCAGGTGCTTTGGATGAATTTCAGATGTGTGGAAGCTCTTGGAAGTAGGGCAAGACATCAAATAAAGCCGTGCCCAGGCGAGCAGGAGGGAGCCACGGCCCAGCCCCAGCCCAGGCTGCTGGAAAAGGAGCAAAAAGTCAAAATTTCCCTTAAGCAGTGAAAAATCAGCTAAAATCAGAAAGCCATGGTTATCCGAGTTTTATCAGGCATAAGGAAGATGTGACACTGGAACTGCACAGCTTTGCAGGCTCTTCCTTGCCCCTAAAACTGAGTGTAAGAGCAAGATTTCAACATTTCCAGGGGAATTATTTGCCAGGCTTTATTTTTAAACCTGT